>CAAKHC010008572.1:11990-29477 GCA_901007825.1 Macroramphosus scolopax | reverse complement strand
GACGGTGTTTTTCTGAATGGGGCCTCACTTCTGCTGCCATGGCAACCAACTACATCTAATCTTACTAACAAGCAGCTACAGGTTGCTGCTATTCATCGATTCTGAGAAAAGGGCAGGTCGTGGCTGAAAGTACAGGACATCACATTACGCAACATTTAGCTTTTTGTCCAACGCGACTCGCCGTAGCGCATTTTGTCAACGGCAGGAAGGCGACTGTTAATTGCAGTTTTCATCAGCTGGATGTTTGTAAGAAATAAGAAGCATTTGTTGAGGTCAAGGGTTAGTCAATGACGGGTCAAGGTGTCTCCGTCAGAAGGGCGATCGGGATGAGCGACTCTCGAGCCCTCGTAGGGATGACGGTGCAAAAGGTTGAGAGGAGTGGAGGATGCGAGGTTTGGAACCTGACCATAGTGTGCAGATAGGAAGGAGCAGTCAGATGCACCACCCTGTAGGTGACCTTGATATATCGTGTATATATATCCGATCTAGGACCACGTAGATCTGATTGGTGTCCCACTGACGAAAGAAGAACGTGCTAATGTGCTAACGTAGCCTAAGACCAACTTCCCCCTAACACTCCTCCTTCAGAATATTCCGCATTAGCCCAGCTTTTATTTTTCCTACACGCCACTGTATGATTTGAGTGCAGAACCCGTGACGCCGAGGGAAGAACCGCTGTGATTATTTAGCCGGGGAAACATAATTACCTATGTCAGACTCTTTCACATTTCGCACTGAGAGGCTTAGTTTCTGCCAACCGAACAGGAACATATCATAGGCTGCCTGCGAACAGCAGAGCTTTTACAGCTCTCTGCTCCTTATAAATATATATTTTTAACCTCTCAACACAGATTTACATCTCGCTGGCCGGTTTAACTTCCATTGTTGATTTGGCCTCGAACATCGGCCACAATTCTTTGAGATCAGTCGTGACAGTTATGCTAATTCATCGCCCCTCTTGGCGTCCCTTTTTGTTTTATGGCTACCAGTCAGGAAAGGGGTTTATAATTGATTTAATTGGGGGGGTGGGGGGTAGAATATTGAGAGTTGTGACCTCACGCCGACGCCTCTATGATGATAGACTGAGAAGAAAGCTGGGAGGACTTGATGTGTCTGTGTGTGTCGACTGACCAGAAGGCAGAGAATTCACATTTGACATTTGTAGCAGGTTTCAGTGCAGATAAAAAAAAAAACACACATTCCCTCACATGCCCCCACTCTCTCTCTCTAACTCACACAGGGACTATCGCATGGCTCGACCCCCGGGGAGTCATCCACTGCCTTTGAATTCTGCTGCACCACCAATCACACTCCTCCAAAGGCTTTGAGAACAGAACGACTGCACCCTGCTGCCGTATCTAAATATCACCGCCGCCGTCGGAGCACGTCCGTGTTTGTGTGTGCGTGTAGTCACTCAGATCCCGCCGGAGACTGATTATCTTCCCTCATGAACGTCGCTCACGACATGTACAGTATATTAAGGATCATATATGTACCGATGTTTCCCTGACGTCATCGTGTCAAGGCGACGGAGAGTCTCGTTGTGCGGAATGAGAGCAGAATGACGGGGGGAAGGAGAAGGGAGGGCGAGTGGAAGACGAGGGAGAGGAAACAGAGGGAGGCTGAGAGGGGAAACAGGCAGTCTGACTAAGCAAGACGAGCCTGTTATGAAACAGCAATAAGCTGCATACCGACCGGCTTCTCAGATTGATTTATAAATGCGAGCTGACAGCTGAAGACGAGTGAAAACAAACTTTCTGGTTTTGCTGCCAACAGTCGTCAGAGCCTCGCAGGCACATTATTCACAGTCATGTGACGCAAGTTGTAACACTGATTCTGGCTCCCAGTAGATTTGTCAGAGTGAAAACTACTACAAATGTTTTTTTTCTTCTTATTATTCAAAGGAGTCGTTTCTATAAACAAAAAAGGAAAAACTCAACCGAGTGGAAAGTCTTTCATCGGAGAACATGCGTTTTGCTCTTGTCGGGGACAAAATGTAAATGAAACGATGTTGGGAATCACAGAGATTTGTACAGTGCGGCTCACGATTGCTTCCGTCAAGCTTCCTGAAATGTAACATCAGTGGATGCGAGGGTATAATTATGTAGAAATTACATCTTAAGGGTTTTTGGAGGGTCGTCGGAGCTCAAAGACGAGCTGGAACGTCCGTCTGATATGCAAAGTGTCTGTATGAGTCTATTAACTTCGGTGTCCACAGCAATACAAGCTGCTCAGACCCACAGCTCCAGTTGCAGAGTTAATGGCACATTAACGATGTTCGTCACGTTCAAATTTAGATGCCTCGCCATCGGCGTTGGAGTCTGGATCATCATGGATGATCATGGTTGCAATGGGTGACTCGATCCCCCTCCTGCTGCAAGGTGCAGTGCTTATAGGACACAACAATCACCCCACACTGCGTCCTTAAGTGGACGTCCTATCGCTTTGAATTAACGTGAAGTGTCTTATATCCACGCAAACGGTTTGGCGGTAGCGTCGCTAGCGTCTTTCTTTGACGTGGACATGGGACGAGCCGACTTTCATTATTCAGATTAACGAAAAAATGTTAGATAGTCCTGCAATGGGCCTGAAACTCGATGCATCCTTAATTCCCCACTGATTGAAATTATTAGCTTACTCCCTCCACGACTGACGCTTGCCAGGCTAATGCATCGGATAAGCTACAATCTGTCCGTCTGGGTTTTGCTCAATCTACAGCAAATGGCAAAGCGGCGCCGCTTGCCAATTGGCTCTGTAAGCAGTAGATCAATGTCTTACCAAATTATATTAATAATCTGAATCCAGGTATTTATGGGCCTGCAGGACACTCAGACACTGAGTGTGATATATCGTCCATGTGCATATTTTTTCTAATTGCATTCATTTGTTTGACATGACCAACAACTAACTTGTGTATAAACATGTCGCATGTCGCTCACTTAACCCGAGTCAAATTAGTTCTGCGCGCACGCGTTGGCAACCAAATGTCAAACTGCCTTCACTCACCCCTCCAGCCTACGATCTCTCTTACTCTCCCCTCAGGCTCTTCGCTCTCTCTCTCCTGGGTAGACTGATGCAGTGGATGATTGTGTGGGAAGTTCCTCTGTCATCGTTAGCGGAGGTGGAGGCACCTGTCAGGGGGCCACATTAGGAGTTTTCTATGTACTCCCCTTTGCCTCGCCAGTCATGGAGAAACAGAGGGGGGGGTCATCTTATTGAAGGAATACATCAGCGCGGGTCAAAGACTGTTACCGGGGGAAGCGAGGACGGGTCATCTTGCAGCGCGTGTGTCATTACGCTCGACACAACTGTGTGACGCTTCTCAAAAAAAGGCAAGCCTGGTTTGATTAATGAAAGGGATTTTAGAAAGTGTCTCCACCAGCTATGAGACGCCGCTGCTTCGCATCAAGCGACATAACAGGATAATCAGCATCCTATCCGGTGCCGAGCCATTTGTCTCTCCGTTGAGAAGCAGAAGTCATTAGGGGGAATGTTCAACAGGGAAAAAATAACCCCTATTTATTAGAGAAGATTGAAAATGTTACCACCTATAAAGGTTACCTGCTCATGTAGCGAGGACGCGGTTTGATTTATCCACCGGAGGCAACTTTTATTGGCATTTTCCTGGTTGCTAATGTCACACCTTGCACCATGGTGCTATAACACCGGCGTAATGCATATTGTTAAAGCAGAGATCTAAGATGCAACTTATCTGCTGCATAGAAAAGGAATAGAGAGAGGGAGGACTATGCAGCTTTAAGGCTTCAATGCAAATCAGCGTGTTTGCTGAAGCAGCAGAAAGATGACCACAGTGTGCTAAAAGGCAGCGCTCGACTTCAGAGGGAAGAGACAAGAACCTGCTGAAGAGATATCATATCAGGATCTGATGGTGAACCCCGGCGCGCTTGTCAGAACATCAGATTACGCCGGCACTCAAAAAAAAAAAAAAAAAAAGGCCAAATGGAAAACGCATCAGCACAAACATCGCTGATCTGCACGGATCAGCCTCTTCTCCCGATGCAAGTCATCACCATGAGAGGCGAAACCGGAGCGAGCTTTGAGGGCGCGTGAAATAATTCAAGCTGTCCTTCAAGAATGTTATTTTGCCAACTGTGAGACGTACCAACCTGGCAACGCAAGATTAACAAGCAAAAAAACAAATAAGATATAATCCGTGGCCACATACCTTCGTATCTGAGATAATATGGCTTTCGAAGGGTGGAAGAAACGAGATGCGGACGTGTACTATCACAAACTCTGTGCTGCCGTGCGTCTGTATTGAGATGAATCCGCCCGGCGTGACATATTTACAAAAGAACTACACGGACATATAAAAGGGCACTTACGGGCTTATTGAGTTTGCCGTAACAGATGACTGCAGAGGTGTCGCGAACTTCGGCGTGAGGGTTGATGGATGTGTGCAATAGGCCCGTATGATCATCATCACAGAGCCATGAAAAACACATCAACGTCCTAAAGGGACAACACGTATATAATAAACTTGCACATTAGCTGCTCCTTTTATTTGCTGTGATGTTTATCTGTGAGCACTTGGTAATATACCAATGTCTTATCTGTAATATGTTGTGCTGCCCCCCAAACACACTGAGATAGTAGTATCGGTTCGTACTTACAAACAAGAAACTAATAAGATAATGCTTGAATGATCTGCATCAATACAAACAACTTGCGTGTAGCCTACTTATTGACAATCACCGTCTTGTACTTGCATCTTTCTTGGCGCCCTGCATTGATTGGCCCTGCTGGGTTTGACCCCGAGGTCATGGGCCCCCTGCTGTCGTGGTCCCTACGTTGCTGACATTGATACGACAAAAAAGGGAGCATGAGAGCTCCTAGTAGAATAATTTATCTATATCCAGCAGAGAGCTGCGTCGGGCATGGCCTGGTTTCTCTACTTTGTTATTCATTTATCATTTTTTTTTTACAGAGAGGAACCACTTTTCCCTTCTACATCACGTTTAACATATAGGTTCATATAGACTCTCTTTGGAGGTCTGGTTGAGTCACAGAAAGGGGAGCCTCCTCTTGGAACAAGAAGATGTGGATAGGCTAACCTTTTAATATCTTTTGATGTATCTGTTACAGCCGCAGTGATTGTCATGGCCTCAAATAACCCTTTACAGTGTTGTGCCTGTATTAAATGTGTATGAAGGGTTCTTAGGCTCCGCCCACTTCCCCAGACATGCCCATTTATGCTGATTGGAGCGTCATTTTACCCAGTCCACCAATCCCATGCAAGCAATCAGGAGGAGTGTAATTCAATCATAATCAGATGGCGTGCCGATATGCAGATGACTTGATGTATTTTGTTGCTGATCTATTCACGTGAATTATCTATTTTCGAGGTCAAACTTGTCTCCCGTCCTTCTTGATTTTGATTGGTCAGTGAAATAGAAGTGGCAACGAGGAATCTTTAGCGTTGTAAAAAGGTATATTCCGTCTATTTTAGGATCAACCGTGTCGTATACCAACTACTTACATTTACATTCCAACAGAATTGTGAAGCTGCTTTGTTTGACAAAGCCCTTTTTTGTTCAGGTGTGTATGCTATTTTTATATCCCAGTCATCTAAAGCTCAGAGAGGCCTTTTTTTTTGTTTACATGCATATGTATTTATTGATGAATGTGCCGGCACTCGTGTGCATTTACGACCAATTTCCCTTCGCAGAAAAACGTTAGCAGAAGTGCACTGTGCATACGTCTGTTTACATGCACTCGTAATGTGTTGTTTTTTTTCTGGAGAGGATAGCTTTAGATAGATACGGGGGGAGGGAGGAGGGGAGTTTTTAAAGCCAAAGCTCGGCACGTCAAGGAGATTAATGTGCCGCTATTGTCTCCGGCTCTCATCAGAACACTTTTATCTGCAGAAAATGACAGAGCTTGCACTTTTCATTATGTACGTTAGCTAGCGAGCTGCATCTCCGTGCCCCCGTTTCCCCCTTTATTTCAAAAAAAGAATTGCTTTTGGGGGTGAATAGGAATCTGTGTGTGTGACCCTTTATGTGCACACACGCTTGTGTTTCTCCAGCCCTCATTTGTATGCCCTACTTGTCATCCTTGACTTCTGGGTACAATTTGACACAATAATTGATGTTTTATGTCTTGCAAACACAGATATGGAGAATATGGATTACTCGGGAGACGGCATTGATTGTTTAAAGTGTCTCCGAAAAATTGGATGACATGCAGAACCGGAGTGTGTGCATGCACCTTTGTTCTTTCCCTCCTCGTCGCTGCTGCTGAGTGTGTTGTTTTCTTACTGGAATGTAAAACTCCAGGCATTGTTGGCCCAATCAAAAGGATGAAAGTTCCGCAATAGCCTGTACACATCCACATTATACACTGTTGTCAGAACTAGTAGCTCTCGCTCCCATTTGAAAGTATAATTAGGTTGAGAGTGCGGTTTCCTACCAGAGAACATTATTCAAACTTTGAAACGTCTACTGCTTTGATTTGTTTGGGGAAAACATCGCTGTCTGGGAAAACTGCCCGAGTGCACTGAATCAAATAGTCCCAAACATCTGACGGTCAATTTTTTTTTCAGCAGCTTAGATAGTCAGCGTCAAGGTGATTTATAGCCAATTGTTCTTAGCTTATGTTAGAGGGGCTCTAATAGTAATGATACAGCATTTGACACAGATTGCACTTCCCATCACAGAGCTGACATTGACATCCTTGGTTTTATTATGAGATTAAACATCTGAGCCGCCTAACCTCGCTTTATTTTGACAGGACCAAAATATTCTATACCAAAGGGGTTTTGCGGTGTGTATATATATCGATGATCAATTTCCATTTATTTGAATTAAAGTAATCAGCGGTAGCAGTGTGTCCTCTGGAGGAGAAGATAACAGCGTACCTCTGATTTTATCGGTTGTGTGTCAGCGAGATGTGCAGGAATCACATGTTAGGCACATGATTGAGTTCATCATTTTTCCCAAGATGCCTTGCACAGAAATGATTAAATGCAGGTATCATTTCATTGGATTTGATTCCACTGGGTACAGAGTTATTTATAGACCTCACCTGATACCGTCATACCTTCGTGGTACTATGGAGGGCAATAAAATTACTGTTTTTTTTCCATACAAGTACTTTTATTTCTGCTCTGATTCCCATTAAAATAGAAGAAACATCAGGAACAGAATTGCTCGGTAACAATTTTGCTAATTATAAAAGTGCAAGAAGAAAAAAAATACCGTGATGTTCCATGTTTTATCATAATAAACTCAGCTTCTGCTGTTGTTTTTTTTTGGGAGAATCTACAAACACATCAGCATGGGGCTCTGGAAACGAAAAAAAAAAAAATGTACTAGCGGAAATTGATACGAAAACAGAACATTACCGTTTGTGCAATCAAATGAAATAATTGGAGGAGCAGTAACAACAAAGCTGCTGGTAGTAGCCCCCGATCATTAAATGAAGTAGTGGGAGGCAGACGGCCAATATAAGCTGGTAGCTAGTAAAAAGGGAAATAGCGCTAAAATAATTTGTGCACCATCTGCTCAGGAGACAACAGCATTTGATTTGTATCCAGTAATAGCAATAAAAGAGTGCAAGCCGTTCTGTGCATGCTTTTTTACTAATGCTCTGCATCTTCAGTACCTTTTTTTTATGCATTGAAAGTGTAGTGAATAAAGCTTAAGGCTGTAATTTACACCCACTGTAAGACTCCTAAAAGCTAAAGGGTGAATTAAAGTCCAGAAATACCTTGCAGAGCACTTGAAAGTCACATTTTCTAGGCGTACAGAAGCGTCTGTGATTGATACCGAGGCAATAAAGAAATCTGTGTGTGCATCGCTGTTAGTCGGAAAAAAAAAAAGATCAAGAACCCACACAGGGACGTCAACAAAGCGAGCACTCAGCAGCAGTCAGTCTCAACATTCATTTGATCAAAGGTTGAGATTTATTAGCGGGAAACTTTTGATGCTGCCACAACGGCCGAGCAGCCAATCAATCTCTGCGACGGCGATCATCACGCTTAATTTCGGGTCGACGACCTCTTTTTTTTGTGGGAGATGATTAAGAGGACGGCGGCGTTGCATCATCACGTTCGCAGCGAGGTTCCGCCTCGCGTGAACAAAGATATTCCTCAACAAAAACTGTTTTTAAACTTCGCCTGGAGCATTAAACCCGAAGTGGAATGCACCACTTCTCCCCCATGGAGACTGGCATTTAAGTTAATGCGGTGCCAAGGCTAGGCCAGCGATTCATTTAAGTAATTATTTAGGGACGGGGGAGAGAGAGGAGGGAGGGAGGGAAGGAGGCAGCGCACAGGAGAGGCAAAGACAAGACAGAAGCAGGCAGACACTCCGCAATCCTTACAGAGATCATCATGGCCGCATCATTTCACATGAAAACGGAGAAGGGAGGGGAGGAGCCGGCTGGCCGCCGCCCTCAGTGTGAGGAGAGGCGAGAAGCAATATGTCACGGAGCGAGTGGATGCGCACCCCTGCGTCTCACCAACATTAGGAGCCTCAACATTGACATGCAACCGGCACGAACAGCGCCATTACGGGCCGTCTTTTGAATACCAGCAACCATAACAGGTAGCGAGCCCCCGGGCTTGATTAAATTTCAAACTGACAGTGCATACGTCTTCCTGCAGCCTCGCAGCGACTTCGGAGAGCGGAGGAATTGAATTGGGCGGGGAAGTGGGCCCCCCCGCTAAATTGTGTTGTTATCGACAGCGGATGGGAGGCAAGAACGTAGAGACACTTGACTTTTAGAAAAGGGTGCGCGCTTAACTACGGGCGGTGTAATGTGTATCTGCGAGACGATTAGTGTTTAGAATCAGGAGGAAGGCAGAAAAAAAAATGGCGGCTCTGCTCGGCCTTTGCGGTGGACGAAGGTGAGGCCTCTTCCTTTGAAGGATGTGGCCCCGGTGGATCGAGACACGGCTCCTGTTTCATCATCTATTACAGCAGGATTGCATCCTCCCGCAGACTGTTTTTCCTGGCATCTTTGTTTGTATTCCGACACCTCCAGGCCCTCCGAACTATTAAAAATACCTCCGTGTTCACTTCCAGAGAGGCGGTTTACTTTCCAGCGAGCGCCGGATGATAGCAGCAGCCAAGTGTACGACAAAGGAGTATCTCATTGCGGATCGATTACTGGTGCCAATTAGTCGAAGGAGGAGGCAATAAATAGAAGGATGTTCACTTTATGAAGCAGAATGTATTTACACTCGCTAATCCGAGCCAAGACAAATGTTAGGGTTGGTCAGTCTGATGGCGACTGGACGGGCTAATCATGAGGACAGCGAGGAGTCCCAGCAGGCTGCTTTGGACCAGTCTGGATGGAACAGATTTATAAAGTGGCCAGGTTGACTTGCTGCGCGAGACCACTGCCGGAGGTCCATATGGCAGACTGTCATTTTCTCTGTGTGTCCGGCTGACGCACACAGACACGTGCGAGCCGTCGTCCACGTCCTTTCAAACAGCCAGGTGGAGTGCATCGCCCTCGTCGTACGTGGACGAGTCTGACTGTGTTATATTTCATTCAATGTTCCGGACGTGTCGGAAAAAAGGGAGTTAATTATCGATGCTGGCAACATCTTTCTTCTTCCTCTCTCTCTCTCTTCAAACAAACACAAGGTCATATCTGGAGCTGCTGCACGCCCCACCACCCCCCCTCCGCCCCCTCCGAGGCAACTTCATCTTGATACCTGACACCGGACATATGGTTGCCTTTTGGTGTCACTAAAAGTCAGCCAGAAAAAAAAAAAAAGGATGCATGGCTTTTTTTTTTGTGACTTTAATGTTTTATTTTAGGGAAATCTGGTGCAAAAATAAGACGCACAAGACGTCCTCTAGCACCACCTTTGGTTGAGTGATGGAGGGTAGCTTCACCAAGGTCGAGTGCAGCTTTGCCGTGATCGACTAGAAGTCCGCGTCCCCCTTTCTCTCGCTGTATTCTCTGCACGACGAACAACAGGAAGCCATCAGTTATGATGTTGCAGGGCCGGCTGCAGCCAAACCCCAGCTGCCATCGGGTGGAAAAGCAGGGTGCATCCTTGATTGGTCACCAATCAATCAGAAGGGTTAAAAAACATGCAAGAATTGACATCAATCTCCAACCTGCTTTGTGCAGGAACAAAAAAACCAACAGTTGCATGCAGAGCAGCATTGTCAGTAATTGAAGACGAGCATATTGATTGAACGGCAAAGCTTTAAACGGGCATATATTGCACGGCTGCCTGGATGAGCGGCTTCAGAAGAGCAACCCGACCCTGAAATGGGATTTCGCCCGACAACGCTCACGTGCAGGAGGCCGCAGCAATCGCTAAATGCGGGAATACATTTAAATAAAATCCGGTGTACGCCTTTATTGTTGCCTCCCGAAATATTTGCTCGGTATAAAAATGTCACATGCGTCATGTTTCTTTCTGCACACGGGGGCTTCGCGGTTGTATCAGAATCAAACAGCGCTCGCACGGAACAAGTGATCTAATCCCTGAAGCGAATTGGAACCAATTTACGAGCTCGTTATTAATTGTTCTCCCCCCCAAAATAAGCGCATTGCACTCCCAGCACCCCAGCACGCATCTCCATGGGGGGAAGACGGAGAACCGGCCGAATTAGGATTCAGGGTGTTAGCAACTCGTTGGAGGGGAGAGGAGGGGTGAGTTCAGTTTAGGTCTTCTGGGAGGTAAATGGATTACAGCCTTGACAGTCTTCTTCCGAGGTGCCATTTCAACCGCGGGGACATCCATTTAAGGAAAACCCATTCAGGGCAGCACCTGTGAGATTGAGAGGGGAAGGAGACTGAGGGACTCGTTGGAGAGCTCGGTCGGTAGTCGGAGACGAGGCAGTGCGGAGAAGAAGTTGGAGGAAATAACTTTGTTGTTGTTGTTGTTCGGTAGCCCGGGAGAACTCCTCACAAAGGACATCCCCTGACGGGAAGAAGGAAGCTCCTGGATTGCAACATGCACGGCAGTGTTGAGTCGGTATTAAAAAGGTAAAGGGCCACGCTGCAGGTCTTTATAATTCATGATACAGTACAGATGATTTATCTCGCTGCAATTTTTAACAGTTTGATTTCCAGCTGCTCAATTTTTTAAAATTCGATCGGAACGGGTTCTGGAGGAAGAGGGAGTTTTGGGAAATTCAATAAAATTGTTCTTAATGACGGAAAGAAGCAGGTCTGATGTTGAATAATTCCAGAGTCGGACAGACGGAGAAAAACAAACAAAACAAAAGACTTGACTTGTAAAAAGATGGATGTGGAGGAGTTAAACTCAGCTCAACAAGGTGACGGTGCTTGAAAAAGTTATTTACCGTCACCCAGGAATGTAATCGTGGAATAAATACATCCCCGGGGGCTTATTGTACTTATTCTAAAAAAGACTCTCCTGGATGAAAAGCATGCAGCTTTACAGAACAGCCTCTGCTGCATTATTTATAACGCTGATACGTCGATGTCGGAGCGTCTTCTGGCAGCTGCCCTGACACACCTGTGGCTTATTTGTGTCTGGGTCTCCGGGTAATCACGCCGAAGTAATTAGGAATTGTTTGCACAGGCGGAGAGCGATTGTTTGCCCAGATGGAGAGCTCATACCTCCCGAAGTGCTACCTGCGCCGCGTCACGCCGCCTTCTCGGGAAAATTCCATCACAAATTAAATCTCGGTTTAGTTTGTGATACCTCGCTCTCCTCCGCCTCATCTTATCTGCTGTTCCCCACTTAAGCAGTTGCCTCAGAGCGGCGATAAGAAGCGGAGGATGGGAGGGGGGTGTTGGACGCCGGGATCCTGCTCTTGATAGATGACTTGGTGGGGGGTGGTGGTATGGCAGGTAATGATGTGTGTGATGATGGCGAAGAGGAGCTGGACGTAAAAAATATGATGTAGAAGGATGACTAAAGATCAAACATATATAGATATATCTCTCTATATATATACCGTATATAATAATAGGAATGGAATTCGTGAGTGACTTCAGGAGCCAAATCGGAAGCAGCTTTCCCCCCGCAGCCAGCAGACACATCAGTTCCCGGCCGCCCCGAATAGCCCGATGTGAAGGAGCATTACGGTAATAGCTTAATCGCTCGAAAATGTCGAGCTGTTCCTTTATGTGAGGAGCTAAAGACCTGCAGCGTGGAAAGCAGAAGAACCCCCCCGGCGTTCCGTCCACTCTTCAGTGAAGTCGCGGCCGCTCGGTCCCGCCGACCCTTTGTTCCCCCGTGTCGCTTGTTATAGTCGGCGTTAAGTCAAACCGCCTCTCTGAGTCTGCAACATGTAACATTCAAAACCCACAGGGGGACAAATATAAACATCAAGGCCACATTTAACTACTCCGAGTGCTCCGAATGCTGTTTCTTGTGCAGGAAATAGCCTGGGCGCATGTATGGACGACTGCTGGCGTGCTAGGACAAGGAGGCAGTGACACATGGCGGGTTTTTTTTTGGGTTATTGTAGTGCACCGGGGGGGGAGAACGAGTGGGAACCGTCTTTCCTGGAGCTGTCGTTGGGTTTGCTCATCTTCTCAGCCCACTTGTCAGCTGAGAGGGCGGACACATTCAGGTCCTTGTCTCAGGCTCGGACCCTCCGCGGACATCGGCGGTCGCTGCGTCACATGTCCTCGTCCGGTGGACGTCAACATCTATCTGTTCACCGATAAAATTATATATATTATACGTCTCATCTCTCTCTCTGCTCTCCGTTCAGATATTATTTTTGAGCTTTTGGTAATTCCTGTTTCTATGGCAACATGAGTTAAGTCATCCTGTGGATGGTTGAGGGGGGTCCTGAATCTACTGGTATTTTAAGGGTGGGTTTGCCTTTCCCAAACTCTCCACTGCACTCTCCCTTCTTTATTACCCCTTTAAAGGATTAGTACGGTGTTTTTGGACGTCTCATTTTTGTTTCAGATGACACAAAGGCAGTTTCATTCCGACTTTACCCTCCAAGTCCTCGCCGGTCGGAGGGCGACTCTCCCACGCTGTTGACTTCCCGCAACGACTCGTCTCCCCGGGACCTTTCAGAGCGAGACTTTCACACGTTTATCTCCACAGGGTCCTTTCAATAAGTGGGATAATGACATTCAGGAGGAACACCGAGCTCTTTGATTTGACGAGCCGTCGCCTCATTTACATCGAAGCCGATTCTCTGTTGCCTGGTGGATCGTCCTCGATCGATGGACCAATTACAGTCATGTTGGTCCCAAAATAATACTTGAAGACAATAATATCTCCACTCTCAGGACACTGCAGTGACTCCCTTCTGAGATAATTATAGAATAGTCATCATTTAACGCCCGATTCTCTGAGGTCATAACACGTTCGGCGGTTCAAACATGACCTAAAAAAGTTTTTTTGGGGTAAGAAGAAGCAGACGAAAGACATTTCCTCGAGCAAACGGACATTCAAGGCATGAAAGGTTACTTGCAATTTTCTCCGGGATTCAACAAACACAATAACTTTTGATTACTTTTATTCTCGCCGCAATTCCAATCGATCAATTTCAAGCGGCGTAACACCGGCGTCTTCTTCCACCCCGTGTCGACGGCCGCGGCGCCCCTCAAAACTCATCGCGGTACGTGTCGCCGCTCTCTTGTTGTCCTCGGATAACATGACACAGTTGCACAAGCTCGATCGTCCCCGGGCTTTTTTTCGGCATCTCAAACCGCTTTATGTTTCATTTTTTTTTCCTAAAAGGGAATTATTCATAATCAAGTTTCATTGTCTCGAGAGAGGGGCGGGAAAATACACACATGGAACAAGCAGGCATCCATTCAAAGGCTCATGATGATGTGCAATAATAATAACTAAAATAAAAATCATCTCTCTCCCGATGAGCCAACAACCCTGACATTTTCAAAGATGAGTGACTCAGCCCTGCCGGCGTGTCCGCGTCACACAGCGGCAGACATTTAAGGCATCGCTGTGCCGTATCAGAGCAGTTTATCAAGACTTTGATCAGCCGGCCCCACTTGCACCGCGGCGTTAATGGGGATTGAAAGAAAGTTTCAATCCTGAAACAGAAACAGTGACTCATGTTTCTTTTGGCTCCTTTTCCCTCTCGGCGTGCTGAATGCATTCGCCTGAGCCTGAAGAGCCTCGAGTGCACTACAGCAACACTAATGCTGCTTGATAACACGTCGGGGCATAAAATAAAAGGCTGCAACGTGACTGCTGAGAGACGGGCTGGCAAAGGTTGCTGCAGCCGGACGTCAAGACGTCTCGAGAACGAGGCTAAAACATGTCGATCGCTTGCTGCATGTCTGCATAAAGTGCATCTGCATTAGCATAAGATGCACTTAGCAAGTGGTCGTAACGAGGCAGGTTGGTTCGTGGAGGAGCCCAACAAACACCAGACTTTGCAGAAGTCCGGCTTCATGCAAACACTTACACAAAAGAAAGGATGACACCTTTAAAAGAAGTCGATAAGACTTGGTGAAGGGGTGCAGCTTCACCTGTTGCTAATCTGCTAATCATCCGCCCACCGCATCGCATATCTACCCGACCATTTTCCTTTGTTCTGTGCCAGCTCCTCCAGTGTTTCCTGTATTTCCAGCGTTTGTTAGTCTGCAGTTTAGTTCTCCGTACCCTGGACTTCTCTTCCGCCTGCCCCCTCCTTTTCGGATTTGTTTGCCTTTCGCTTATTGTCTGCGACTCCTGCCCGGTTATTAAATTAAACTCTTTACCGCACCTGAGCCGTGTTGTGCCGTCGGGTTCTCGCCCGCCGCTTCCGCGGCTCCTAACACATTTTATTGGTTTGTGCAGAACGTGAAGGAAAAAAAGGATCTTAATTGCGAGGAGGAACAGGAAGTCTGTGCAAGCAGCGAGTGCGAGCGCGTTAACACGGAATTTTCCGACGCGCGTGGGGGTTATTTGAGTGCGGGGTCAGGGGATTTGAGACGGAAATGATTGTGAAATCGATACGTGATGCTCTCAGAGTGAAGGATCACGCTCCTGAATAAAGACGGCGGGGAGAAGAAGAAGACGAAAAAAGCTTTTAGTTTAGAATCGATGGCGGGATTATTGAAGTCCGTATAAATACACCGTCATTGTTTGTTTGCTCTCCAGAGGAATTATATCTTTTCATTTCTAAACCACCTGATATGATCTTAACACCCTGTCGGAAGCATCACTTGTACACATGTGTGTGCACGAGGCTCGTCATCGTAAAGCCTCCTAAGTGTTCTCTGCAGGACACTTTCTATTTACCCGTCACGGAGGTCGTCCTCTCTCTTCTTTAGATCTTTAGATCCCAAAAATTCGGGAGCCGCTCCAGCCCCGCGAGCCGGTGGGAAAGATGACATAGGCGTTAATGGCGGCGCTAATGAACATAGATGATGCATACGATAAAGACCTTGTCTTTTTTGTTTCCTCTTGAGCGCGAGCTGCGGGCGGACAAAGGACAAAACGTGCTGAGAGGACGAGGAAGAGGAGCGGGATACGTGTTTCTCATTTGTTATAATAACACCTGACTCTCAAGGTGACCCCTCCTGCTGTATGCATGTCTGTTAATGGTTGTTATGGGATGCTTTTATTGCACGAGGATGGTTTGTCCTCCGAAACATGAAACGCTTGACCCCTCCTCCAACAAGTGGCCTTCATATCACATCACACTTCAATGCAATTCGTCTATTTTTAGCCGTGCGTCATTAATGCCGTTTGCATTTGCAGGTGATGTTTGTTTGTGTGTGTGTGTGTGTGTGTGTGTGTGTCTGCGATGGAAGAACAGCGACGGGGTTAGTCAGGCTTAAAATCTTAAAAATGTTAATCCAGTTTCTCGCCAATTGTAGCCGCAGCTAATTCCCTAAGTAGTTTTAAATCTACCAGCTGGCCATGACCAACGCTTCACACCCCGAAATGCTTAGTCATGATAAAAGAAGATTTTTTTTTTTTTAACTGCAGAGATTAATCACTTGGTTTCATAACAAGCAGAACTTTTGTGCAGCGGAATAAGGAGTCGGAGGTTTGCTGTGATAACATGTTTACGGACACGACCCAAATCCATCCTCTTATCCTCCCTCTTGTCCTCCTTTTTCCGAGAAGGCCATGTCATGACGGAGAGACTGAGGGAGGTGCAGGGCGGAGAGAACAAACGCGACGTCTGGTTTGCGAGACACCGAAAACAACACGTATGCACGTCATCGATTTTCCCGTGATTCACCTCCAACTTTTCCCCCCAATCGAGTCAATTGTATCTCACAACTCTCGAGACGCGTCTGTGAATCCTGTCGCCCCGGATGAAGATCTGACACCCACATCCACCGTGAGTCTCCGATGCATCACCGACCGCGAGTCAGATCTGCTCAGCGGCTGCCGAACGTGAACATCCAAGTTTTAATGGTCATGTGACGGCTGCTTAGGTAGCAACTTTCCTCTCGGAGGTGGAAAACAAGGCTCGTTTCATGTGCCGCCGTTGATAAGAGTGGTGCAACTCAGCCCGAGAACCAAAGCAAAGGAGTCAAAAAGCTGCGAGGAACCGCGGGGCGCTAAAATCTCTGTGGGTTTGGCACCTCAATTGACCCTTTCACATTGTATTACATCATCCGTTTGCACCAAAAACATTGCCTCCTCCGAGTTCACGCCTCTCCTCCCCCTTATCTTAATTGGTGCACAACCCTTCAACCCCTTCGCCGCCACTCTTTCTTCCGACGCCGCAGTAAGCAGCGGCTGTGTATCGTCTTCACACGGAACATCATGTGTTTGTCGAGCTGTCGTCGTAACCCAAAATAGTTGTTGTTCTCCTCGGCAGCCCGATTGTCGGGGCTTTGAATCATATCTCCGCTTCTACAAAAAAACAGAGGGCACAGCGGCGTCTTAAAGCAACCCCCCCCCCTTAACTCAAACATCAAGCAGGCAGTGTCCTACATAAAAAAAGAGAGAGGGAAAAAAAAGCGACATGAAAACCCAATTGGCCTCCCAAAGGAAAGAACAACAAGGAGAAGACGCGAGAAGCAGCAGGCAGGCGGGAAACTCGGATACAAGTGCGTGTGCGTGCAAACACACACACATGCTCAGACGCATCTTCACTGTTAAACCTCTCAATCTTCATGATCCACAATGGCTGAACTCAGCGGGTGATGGCTGAAGGCCTAAACGCTACACACAGACACACACAAGCACAGACTTGAAAGCACACACACACACTGAACGGACTCTTCAAAGGAGGGATGTACAGAACAGTATGTTTCCACGCGGTCGGAGGATGACGAGTTGCTTTTAGTCAAACATGCTTTCATTTATTTTGTTCAGCACAATGTAAGAGATGTTGTTGGATGGAAAGAAAACAGGGCCAGTGGCGTGTCCAGTTTCTCTGAGTGGGGTGGCCCAAGTGGGGCTCTGACTCATGCAGGGGTGGCACACACACACACACACACACACACACACACACACACGTGAGAGAGGGGCTGAGGGAGAG
This sequence comes from Macroramphosus scolopax, assembly GCA_901007825.1. NCBI lineage: Eukaryota > Metazoa > Chordata > Actinopteri > Syngnathiformes > Centriscidae > Macroramphosus > Macroramphosus scolopax. The sequence goes on along the minus strand of CAAKHC010008572.1, from coordinate 12,084 downwards.
GAAGATACAGTGTGATCGCCAGACAGGCTCCAATTCTGGGAAATTAATTAAGAATACCGAGTGAGTGTTTTTGATTGACAGAAGGTGTCTTTCT
>CAAKHC010008571.1:35967-64130 GCA_901007825.1 Macroramphosus scolopax | reverse complement strand
ACACACACTCACCCCTGTGGTGTCGTTGCCCACGGTGCTGCATCCAGCCAGACAGGGGTTGAAGTAGGTGATGCCATCAGAGCCGCAGACTGGAGCGTATTCGTGGATCCTGCAGCCACAGTTCACGTTGCAACTGCCCGTCAGATTCCTGTGAGTCATCGTCAGGGTGGGTCTGAATAATGACACGAGGGGGGGGGGACAGTTGTTAACATTAAGATCGTCATGTCTATTTTGAACCAGACTAGCTGGAATATCGAGTCTGTGTTCTGTTGGTATTATCAGTATCAGTTTATCGTACAGGCCACTTCTCTTATTCATGCTTTCATTCATTCCTCTCAGTACTTTGGCTTTTAGTTTGCAGATTCATTTTGCTGTGTCAGCATAATGCAGAAGCAGGAGCGCCGGCCACTCAACTATCCATTGGACCATTTACTGTTTCCTTAATATGAATTTGTCGAGGTCTGTCTCAGTCCGGCCACTTAAACAAGTGCAGCCTGCTGATGCAGCAGCTCGACCGTTCGGCTCTCAGAGCGTCGACGCTGTACGTCGAATGTTAGTCAGCATAACTCTGAAACCGTGACGCTTCCCCGCTGCAGAAGGGAGGCTGCTTCTAGGTCCTGCTCTCCTTCCCTGCACGGCATCACTCAACATCTCTTCACAAAACATGACATACCGTTGAGACCCAGCATGCAGATTGAATCTATCAAACGGTTGTACAGTGTTTCACAAAGGAAAATAATTTCTCTCCAAGGCAACGAACCAATCGGAAACTATGTGAAAAATGCAGAGCCGAGACTGTCGATCTTCTCAGGGGTTTTAATGAGTAATCTCATTATTAACCTGCTGCACATAATCCTTTTAATTATCTTTGATCTAGGTTTGAGTGATGTGCGATGACAGAAGGACGGATGAATAATAAACCACCGGTTCTGAACTGCCTCTGGGCCACTGGCCGGAGTTTCAGAGTGGTCGGGCCCGCCAAGACCTCCTGTTCCGTTCTGTGATGATACTTCAAGGTGGGATTAGCTACTTTAGATAAAGGAGTGGCCTCTGGTCAGCTTTGCAGTGAGAGATACATGCACGCAGATATATTTAAAGTCGCCCTCTTTACGTTTACCTGGTGACACCTGCTCACATGTGATTGGTCAACACGACTCGGACAACACACGGGAACCAGGACATTTCCTGATCCTAAATTCGTGTGCATGTCCAACGGATCCGGCACTCGTATGCAGATATCCGTTTATAGAGATTACACCTCCAGTGGCTCCGGAGGCCGTGTGGGAACAGTCGCTCTAAGCAAAACAGGACTTGGATTCATCTAAACCCGAAGTAGTGAAGCGAGTCCGGAGGTTTTCCTGGGAGGCTTTGCTCTGAGCCCTGCGGAACAGCCTGGGACAGGCTCTAAAAACACAACAGCCCGGGTTGATGCTGCGGACACACACACACAGGCATCACACACACACACACTCACAGTACCAATCTCTTTTTGAATGCTTGACTCCTGATTATTTCCTAACGGGGATTATAAAAAAACTAAATCAATAAAAAAAAACACATTAGACGTGTCTCTGTGTGTGTGTGTGCAATGCGTGCAAAGGGCCTGCTGAGGGTCACTGTAATGATTGCACATGTCTTTTTGCAGAGTAAACCCTGACCTTCCCTGAACCCTCCAGATGTTGCGTCGGGCTGCACTGCATGAAAACCAGACAAGAGAGTCAGGAGGTGAAGTGGCTGTTAGGTTTAACCCCCAACACTTGTATCAAACAACTCTGAAGTGGCTTAATCTGGTTTAGCACCGCAGAATCTGGGTAGGTAGAATAACAGGAGCCAATCGATAACTTCTGATGGGGATTTTTAAAGAGGAAAGGTCTTAATCTGCAGATCTGGATTGAATATAATATATTTAAATTATAATTCAAACACTTTACCGATTTCTGCCTAACTCATAAAAATGCAGCTGCAGATATTAATATTATATAACTTCGGAGGTTTGTCGTGTCCATTTTTTAGCCAGATTATCTCGAGCCTGTCAGCAGAGGGAGAGCTACGTCTAGACTGTGTGAGTACAGACAGGCGACACAAAGGGTGGGCTCGGGCTAAACATTCCTCATGCTGGTGCTACCAGTGACTGGTGACCAGTACTGTTCTTAATGAGGAGCCCGGCTCACACGCCCTTGTTGACCCCTCTTTAAACAGCGGCTTTAACAAAGACTACAGTTATGAATGGGTCAGCTATCGGATTTAAAAGGCCACACTGACTATTTGACAAATAATCCCTTTGATTATCTTCGATATGTGAAAAGAACATTTCACAGAGCTTCAGCAGTTTCACCTTCGTGTGAGACATCACACCGCCGGCGGTTGGAGGAACCCGAAAGGTCAATTTAAGTATTTTTTTTTGTATTTCACTGAGGCTTCACCGTGCTTGACTCATTGCATTAACAAAACAGTTGAATCCAAATGCAGGCAGTATGTTTGCATGGTCTCCGCATGTAGACTGCATCAGTCAAAGTTACTCCATTGATGACTGTATGAGTGTGCTGATAACGTTGTGTGCCAACCCGCTCCATATTCCTGTCAGCTGACACATCCGATGACTGTATGTTAGCTCGGCAGTGCAGCTGCTGATGTGGTAGCAGCAGCTTCAGATATAGAGGTGGCAAAGTGATTCACAGGAGCCACGAGAGCGGACGCAAGTGTTGCTCATTATTCAGTAACACTACAACACATCACATGATGATGATGATGATGATGATGATGATGATGATGATGATGATGGGAACGTCAACATCCAAGACGCTGATGCTCCTCCGCAGTGTGTATTTCAGGGATGACTTCATAACCACACTGAGCTCCTTCACAAATAAAAAAGTTGAGAAATTCACACCCGACTCCAGAATAGCTCCCAGCAGTGTCTCGAAACAATCCACATCATACAGAACATGTGTCTGCTCTTACCCAGTAGTGTAGGGTATGTTAATGCCTCCTAGATTGATGCTCTCGCAGCCCACGATGAAGAGCGTGGAGAAGCAGAGCAGAGAGACGCCGCTGCAGATCATGGCCAGCTTCGCCGACTCCCTGGCGCCCAGTTTCAGCTTCTTGATGATGTAGCCCCCCAACACGATGCCGACCCCGGCACTGGGCACGATGATCAGACCTGTGAGAGATCAGAGACAATAACAGTGGGTGAGGTGGAAAGACGAATCTCAGGAGCGATGCAAACAGCACAGAAATGGAGTCGTTAAAAAACTGTGAATTAATGACAGTGAAGCGTGACTGACGAACTGCAGTAAACATCTGATCTGCAGTGATTCCATCAAGTACAACAACACGAATGTCGTGCTTTCAAGCGTGTCATGCTGTTTGAAAACGGAAATGTCAATCTCAATCTGAGTCCACTTGTTAGAACAACAAGAAACAGGACAGGCTATAACGTATAACACCAGGCTGCTGTGTGCTTCCAGTGATGCAGTTCAGGCGGTGGCACTGCGGAGCACATGCTGTCAGTCCACCAGAATCAGACTAATTGACAGCATGGAGAAAAGGAAAAAGCTGGCTGCTGGCAGGATGTACCAGGTCGTAAATGTCATTGTGCAGGAGTTAAGGCCCGAGGAGCTGGCACAGGGCGACCCCCACCCGAGCCTGGCCACAGGCGCTCAGAGCCGGGGTATGAACAATATCAGATCAGTAAGTGTCAATGATGGAGGTTCATCAGAGAAGACGTCCAAGTACGTAGAAGTGTCACTCAGCGTCTCTGCGTGTCTCTGCTTTAATGCCACGTTGTTTATAGGCAATTAATACATCAATGATTCACATGTTAGCCAGGTTTATAATCATGTTTGAAGTTGGTAAAATACATTTTTGGAACAATCTTTACCACAAAAGAGGCATAAAGTCTCTATGAGGATTTCCTTAGGGATGATGTAAGGGAAAACGGTTTTCCCTTAACCACTATGTAACCATGGTAACTTAATTCCACATGTGCTGTCTAATGACAGTAACTACTATTAGTAGCTGCTCCATCCTACACTACGTTCACCTGCTATTCGCTTTGAGTGTTTCCACTAAAACAGCTGTTTGATATGTTGATGAGACTGAACCACAACAGGAAGTTACTGGCTGCTAAGCTAAAAAATACTAAGCTGTGAGCGCTGTAGAGCTGAGATGGGTTGCTTCGCCAGATGTGCACTACTTGAGGCGATAGAAGACTAAGTAAAAACATCCTAAATAATTATTCTAAACATCCAAAAACACATTTTCAGAGGACCGACGACATTAGGGACAAGTCACAGTCAGTCCATCTGGCGGCCTGAAGAACCACAATGATCCGATCGACAGGAGCGGCCTCTTCTTCGACCATCATCACTTCTAAGCAGCTTGGCATCATTTGGGTGGCCATGGCAACCAGACAGCCCGGTTGCCCTTACCCTTTGTATCCTGGCAACAGGCAAATGAAATGAGGCAATGGTATCGTGTACGTGGGTGGGTGTGTACGTACGTGTGTCCACAAATGACCATATGTCGGCCAGCAAGACACTTTGAGACACACACACACACACACACACACACTGATCTTTGTACACCCTCCATAGGTGGTGCACACATTACAGACAGAGCAGAAGGGTGTGTGTGTGTGTGTGTGACCATTTTCTGATGAAGCAGTCAACAGAGAATGTGTGTCACAGTTGTGGGATGTAAGAAGTGAATTACTGAATGAAGGTGACTCACAGCGCTGCCGTCTGACTCTCAAAGAGTTTGTGCACACGGAGACGTGACAACAAATGTGAACCAAACATTTTTTTACGTCACAATTAAACTACATGACTATTGATCACTGTGAGAGTCCATAGATCTGCATCCATGCATTGACCAAAGGGAGACCATTGATGCAGCACATCTGTTTACCTAATCTGCATCTTCTCTGCAGGGTTCACATTATTTTACCTACATGGACATACAGGGAGTCTATGAGAGACTTACCTGTGTATATGCTGGCGTTGGAGGCGGGGATGCCGAACTGGGACTCGATAAACTTTGGAATGAAGGTGATGAAGGCGGTGACGATGGCGCACTCCGCCGTATAGGAGAGGCTGACGAACAGGAAGGTCATGTTGCTGAGGATCTTCATCGCTGCTTTGGGGAGTTCTGGGGAGGGAAAAGACGACAAGACGGAGCTCTTAATTACTCCGCCGCTGTAATTAACACACAATCAAAGCTTTATGTGTAATCACAAGACGGCGTGTATTAATAAATAAGTACTCTAATGACGGCGTTAAATCAACACCATTTCAAATGCAATCATCTGTGACTCATTAAATCTGGTTACATATTCTTCTTTCATGCAAGACCTGCTTGAACAAACAACAGTAAACAAATACAGATGCTCTTGTGCCAAACACTGTGAGGCTGTTAATGAACGCAAACATCAGAGAAGCCTCTCTAATCACTAATCTGCCCCTGTAGAATTCTATCAAGGAACTCCGGCTCAGTTGGGATGATGTGTTGGCTGTATGTGGATCGATGCTGTGAGCGCACAACAAACCGAGCGCTGCAAATCCAGCCTGAACGCCGTCATCCTTGGTTCATCACAACAAGGGTAAACATGCCCCGCACGTCTACTTGAGGCCACTGTCTTTATGATTTGTTCGACATGATGCAGAATGCCCTCTCGTCCTGTCACTCAGAAAGTCGTGTGTTCAAAGCGTACATAAATTTCCCGTATAGAATGAGACCGCTTCAACTTTCTGTCCATCACAGGGAATTCACTGAGGAAAACTTTTCCCAGCAAGACGCTGTGAAGAGGACTCAGCCTCTCACAGAAACATCAGCTGGGTGGATGCTTGCTGCCATGGCAACTCAAACATCTCTGAGTTGTTACCTCATCCTGCTGTCCATGAACCACAAGGGCATTAATAACCAATTTAATTAGAAACTCAGCCAAATTATTAAAAACGCTAATGTGCTCAATCAACTTCAACCTTCTGTCAAATATTTTCAATATCACAACATTGAATAAGGCCGGAAGGTAATAAAACAGTACTAAGTTGACTAATCTCATCTCATCAGTGTTATCAGAGTATTAACATCCCCAGTTTAGCTCTGTCCAGGGGTCTTAAACTGTTTGCTGAGGGCAAACATTACGACTTGGCAGACATGAGGCTTTCATTCCGTCCCTGTCTTGCTCATGTGCTTCACACACAGATGAAGATGGAACAAAAGAAAAGGTTGTTGAAATTGTTGTGAAGTGCAACAGCCCCTAACTGGGTGGCTCGCTGCCGTGACTCGGGGGAGAGCCGCACCGCCGCTGATTCATCTAATCATGTTGTAGGTGGGGAAATGTTAGCATCTGTTAGCGTTATCCCAGATCAAAGGTACGATATTAAAGTGACGCTAATTATTTCATTCCTGGCGAGCCTGGGCTGTAATCTTGTCTGCGGGGGGACAGATGGCGAGATCCCGCTGACGTCTCTAGCAGCTGCTCTCTCAATCAGACGGACCACTGACTCGGAATAGTCGCAGTTGCTTTTTTTTCGTTTTTGGGCGAGAATCTATTTGATGATTCGGTCAAACTGCTGCGTCCGTCTGCTTTTTCGAAACATAACTCTACGAGGAAGTTATGACGGGGAATTATTTGTTGATCATCCAATTTGGCCAAGGAGGCAAAAGGAATGCAGAAGGTCTGGAACATTCCCTTATCAGAGGTCCGTCTCTCTGACGGCGTCACAGAAACTATGCAGCATTTTTTTCTGCGTTGATCTGAAGGGCAACAAAATGCTTGTTAAAAACAACAAACGCTGTAGTGCAGCATAACTTGCACAGAAAGTGCTGAATTTGTGCTACACACACACACACACCTCGACAGAAGGACACGCAGCAGCGTAATGCCGAACTTTGAAGTGTCAGTCAACAGCCTGAAACATCCTGCTGGGACAAGTGAAACAGCAGAACCGCTGCTGACTTGAAGATGTTCTACATCCCTCAGGGCGACGTCGTGTGTATCTGCTCTCCAAGGAAAGATTGTGTCTGGAACGCGCCGGGTTGTGAACATAATCACGGAGAGATGAACACACCGGCCGTTTAAATACATGTTAGTATTCATAATGGTTAGTTGGACGCCGCTGTTTTGCTCTGCTGGCGAGTCTGTCGGTTCTCGGGTGTTTGGAAATGTGACGGAGCTCCCCTGAGAGCTCATTTAGAGGAAGGGAGAGGACGAGAGCTGTCTGACGGAGAGGAAAAAAGGCAGACGAGAGGAAGCTGGGAAACACTGCAGCAGGGATCATCTGAACCAGAGGGCTCTCCCAGGCAGGGCGGGAGATACCTGGGAAATCTGGTTCAGGGAGGAAATACAACACGTCATCTTATATGTATTGTCCAGACACTAAAGTATACTGTGTAGATCCTAATAGCCACTGCCCATGTCTGCAGTGAATTACGTGCTTCATTAGGTAACTATACAGACAACCGCTTCAATCCCAAATCAATAGCACCTTTACAGCAGATCTCAATGGAGTCTCCACCATTAGATAAGAAGACTAATCCCGACCATTGATTAGATTATCGGCCATTTGTACGTCAATAGCTGTCAGCTCCTCTGTAAGACGCTGGAGGTGTGAAGAGGTGTTAAAGGGAGGCTGACCTCCGCTCCTCACCTTTGATGTCCTTCCCGAAGCCCATGGAGGAGGAGACATTCTGGCTCTTGCTACCGGACTTCTCCTTCATCACGTCGTCGTCGCTGGACATGTCGCCGGGCGAGCCCATCTTTTTCTTCTTCTTTTTGTGGCGCGGAGGCAACTTTTTGGGAAAGGCAAACATGGGAAAGATGACCAGGAGCATGGCCACGGCACACAGGAGGAAGCCGCTCCACCTGAAAAGGAGGAAACAACAGCTGTTGGGTGAATTCAGAGAGGATTCGCAGGCAGTCACGCAGCTTCAAGTTCATACTTACCAGTTGCCGACGAAGCGCGGGTCGCTCTGATCGATGTTGACAGCGGTTTTTGGGTCGACGTAGAAGCCGATGAGCACGCCTCCCAGCAGGTAACCAGCTGCTGGTCCCAGGGCTCCCATTACATACATGACGGCTGGAACAGACAAATAGAAGCAGTCAGAACTGGAGACATTACAAATAAGTTGGACACTGTAACACGAACAGAGGACGAAAAAGTTTTCTGCACACTTCTGCACTGTTTATTTTGCAGGTCTCCTCTTCTATAGACAAAGAGAGGATCTAATGTTGGATCAGAAGCCACCATAGGCTCCTATTTATTCCAGAGGACTGTATGTGCTGATGCAGGTGACAGAATAACTTATCTTTTTTTGAAATACTCGCCAAAATGAACCCTCAACATTTAATCAGGCTGTTTCAGCAGCGTTTCCACTTTGCTCATTAATGCCGTTAATGAGCCGCTGTTCTCTGCAAGCAGGCCTGTGGGGGTTGTTCATTACCCATGATGCATCGTCCACAGTATTAGGAACACCTGCACTGCGATCGGTGGGAACGTTCCACCGGCCCCGAGGTCGTTTCTCACAGCTCCTGTAAAGGTCTTTAACAACTGACCTGAAAGCTCCAGAGGGCACGCCTGCAGCCTTCCTACTCCCAACAACCCTCAGAAAGAGCAGGCGCAAAGCATTAACCCTCGGGGGCTCTCAGACAATCACCGAGGTTAGCGAATCACACTTCGTCACTTTGCCACGGGGAGGCAAAAACTCATTAAAGTTAGAAAACCTCGGTCGGACAAGTGGAAAAAACCCTGCGGAGATCCAGCAGAGAGACACATTTACTGGTCGTAATCAGGGGGGCAAACATTCTATAATTACACCTGGAACGCTGCCGCGAGTCGTCCGGGACTGCGTGTGACCGTGCATTATTGAGAGTGAGGATTAGCTCTTTGCTGTTGAGCGTGTGTGCTCATGCATTGAAATATTTTTTTGGGAATGACACAACTGCCCACAAGCGTAGTTGCTTCCATCCTTCCGAGTACAGAGAGAGTTCACATGGAACCGAGATGAGGAAGAAGAACTTGTTCCTCTGCAGATTAAGAATAAGAAGCGTGTGTGTGCACCTGTGTGTTTGTGCAGGTGTTGCGTCCAGGGACTCTGCAGTGGCTGTGAGCCCGGACCAACGCTTCCATATCTCTCCCCTGACGCCGAAAAGAACACCTCCCCTCTGCCAGATTACAAAAAAAGCGTCCATGCATACGCACCCACACGTCTCCTCCATCACAAAATGCTTTTGTCAGAATGGGAAGCCGTTCGTTTGCCAAACGTTTCCGCTTGCCAAATAAAATGTGCCCGTTGTGTTCCGACAACCCGAGTGATTTACATCTATTACTGCCCTCATCAACCCACAACTCTTTGAGTGTGGTTATGTTTGCTCCTTTACTGAGGTCGCAACAATGTCCCTAATCTATCTGGATTTAATTTAATCATGCTTTCATTATTAAATATTGGGGGGGGGGGACAGGAAAATACTGCTTAAAGAACAAAAGCCCCTTCAACAAATCCTCTTATCAGCCTAAGGCAGACACACACAGCATGAACGTATAGTGCAAGAAAACAATGGCTAATTTTATGGTCTGCAAGGTCATGCAAAGACATAAATACACAATACATGCTTGTGGGGGAAGAGGACACACGTCGCACCGTTTAATGCCTCGGAATCTACGTGAGGGATGACTCACTCCTCCGAGCAACGGCGGCAGGTGTCCGTCCCCCCTGCACATCTCTAGCCCCTTTCTCTCTCTCGTTCTCCTGCGTACCATATTTCATCTTTTAAACTCCTTTCTCCGCGTGGTTTCTCATATCCTGCTGGATTCAGAGTCGGTTCCCCGCACGAGTCAAACCGCTGCACAATGTAACAGGATATTACCGAGCGCAGACAATAAGCATCTAATTATAGTTGCCAAGGATGGCGAAAGGTCTCGTCTTTTTATCTCCCTCTTCATATTAAAAGACGTCCTGATGCATCAGACACTATTGTGGTGTACGGCCGAATCAGTTCTGCAATACAAGACCATGAGACCGACGAGTCCAAGGTGACTGATTAGCAGATGAAGGTTGAATCCAAACAGTCTGTCCATGCAACTTTATAGATAACAGGGCTTTTATATTTTGATCTCCTGGGTCTTGACCGAGCTTCCGACCAGTCCGATTATTAAAAGCTATGCAAGCGTGCAAGAATGTAAATCATGCATGCAAATCTAAGCGTGATCCAGTAGTTTTAAAGGTAGAAAGTGGAATGCATGATATGTACTGTCCAATGATAGAAACGGTAGATGTTTGGCATTACCGTTTCTATCACTATTCCGGTTGCTTTGGTTGCTCTCAAAATCTCTACTCAGCAAGGCAGGGACGGCAATACTTTATCTCCCTTGGGTGGTATTGTGAAAGCTTGCTACTCCATCATTCATGTTAACAATGGTCCGCCCGATTGGAGGACAAAGGGGTGTCATAAAATATGGCGGACTTGTTGCCTGCTTGGCACCCGGCCACGTGAGCTTAGGAATACGGGCAGGGATGAAACGGAACGGAGGCCTTCCGCCCGGGCTGAAGGGCGACCGGGGCAGAGCCATTAGATTGAGAAATATGCTGGCACAGCCGCAGTGTTCCATCTCAAACACACATGCTGCGGTTGCATACGTCAGCGGAGCACAGGGGTGCATGCCAATGAAGAACACACGCTGCGACACGGGCTCGCTTTACTCAATTACGCAATAGACCTTCAGCAGCCACACATGAAGGACGGAACATTATAGGCTTCGTATGGCTTTTCCACACATGTGGAGGTGACGGATGAGGAGCTCACACTGCCGTTATTGGCTTCTCACTCTTGGACTATACAAACATCTAACGCGCCCACGTGACGAGTCAGCTTGACCTGCAATACGTTGATGAAATATTGTGCTGACTCTGTTCTCCGACATGCATGAAGACGATGGAAGTCACAGAGCGAGTTTATTAGCGTGCAATTTCAAACTGATGAGCAGGCTCGGGAAAATCAAACACACACACACAAACAAACTAAAAGCACCACAGTAAATGTCAAAATAAATGTCAACGAAGGTCGGCACCTCTCTGCATCCCGAACACACATATACACACTGGTGTGCACATGGACATGTGTTGGGGAGACGCAGAACTGCAGGTGCATCAAGGGTAAGAGTCAAGGAGAGATGAGGTTTATGGAGCATCATTGACCCCCATTTAGTGTTTCAGTACCAGGGTTTATGATGGATGGACACAATGTCAAGCAGCATCAGAGGAGATTTACTCCACATTAATCCAGAGGGAGGGCGGCAATACGGCAAAAACAAGGGGAAATAAAAACTCATAAACTGTGAGGAGGGTCCCAGCGGAGGGAAAGTGGAGACAAACAAAAACAGATGAGGCAGGAAGAAGTAGGATAATATCAGAGAGGGCGAGGGAGGAGAGGAAGAAACAGAGGGAGAGGGAAGATGAGGAGCGAGAGCTGCAGTCTGTGGCGACTGATCCTGCTGTGTAACCGAGTGATAGAGCTTGCTCAGCAACATCCCTCTCATATGTAACCTTCAGGGACCAGCGCTGCTCTGTTGTCTTTGCTTCCTCCTCCACACGGCGTTAAGAGCTCAGCCCCTCCCGATTCGGCGTATTCATGAGCCGCACTGACTCATTCACAGCTTTTTTCTCTTTCAGGCGGAAAAGAGATAGTGAATAAGATGCAAGATTAGACGGGGGGTAAATAAATGTCACTCTTCAGACGATCCTGTGAATCATGTTAATTGGAATATAAATGGAATAATCTGCACGCTAATATTTATACTGTCTGACTTTTCTATGTGATCTTCAGCAAATCTAATATGTGCAATGATTAGAAGTGAATAATTTGTAGCATCCAGCTTCCTTAAAGGGAATTCTTAAAGATTTACAGCAGTCAGCTGCTTCCATAGCTGCTGTAAAAGGAGTTTCAGGAAAAACAATAAAATGTCTTCCCCCCCCTCCCCCCAAACCCCTCAGCTCTTCTGACCTTCTGTTCACCTCACCCCTCACCCTGGAGAAGCAGAGACAGGAAGGAGGACAACGCAGAGAGCAGAGACACCTGATGAGAAAGCACATTGGACCTAATGAAGCAGCTCCCAGGTGGCCAAACTAATTACCACAGACTAATGATTTGATTTCATTACGGGGACAAAACAAAAGGACGGGACTCTCACGGCCTGGTCGGAACACTGGGGGGTTTTAAAAGGCAACAATTCAGCAAAAAGAAGACTCATCAGTGTCAATCTGCCCGTTCATCACACCGATAACTCAGCGCAACGCGTCCATGAGAGTGAGGATTCTTACGTCTTGTGATTGTCCTGCACTAAAACAGAGTAAAAGGTATGTGCAGCGCTCGACAGACGCCGGCTGAAAACATGTCAATAAATGATGTAGTGTTCTGCCTGGCTATTAGCCTACAAAGCCCAGTGTCCTACAAACAATCAGAATGGATGGCAGGCGAGCCCACAGCGTCCTTGGATTGGTATTCAACGCCGTGCATGCCGGCGCCGGCTTATCTCTAAAAGATGTGATCGCACTGTCTCCTCGGCATTACTCAAAGGTGTCATGTTGATTTACTGTGTGTAGCATTTTGCATCACACGTCGCTGATACACTACGACCTGGGCTCATCATCCCTTTTTATCGCAGCTGTTCGTAAGATCAAAATCAAAATGAGATATTCTGCTTTATTTTACAACTTCTAATTGAATTGATGCATTAGCAAACGTTCACCGTGCGGTCCGGCTAAACGCCGTTAGGGAAGTGTAGCTGCAGGCGGCTGTATGATAGATGATCCGTGCGGCTTTTGGTGTCTAAAAGAAAGGGGGGGACGCCGCTCTGTGTGTCCCTGTGTTGGGGGAATTGTTTGACCTTTCCCCAATAGACAAGAGGAAGAAAAACACAATGGAAGAGGGGAACGATAGCATTGTCATGGCAACCTGCTGACATGGCAGTGTCTTCTTACGAGTCCTAACCTTACAGTTTCACCCAGAGGGCATGCACGGGGACTGCGGTCGGACACACAGTGAGACAAACTGCAGTAATATTCATACGTTATACACAAACAGAATCCAACATTGCATGTTTCCTCTGGAGCCATTCGTTGGGAAGAACTAAATCCCAAAACCGACTGATCCATCAGATAATTCCCGTAGCACAAGTAATTGAATCATTCAGCAATGTGGATGTTCACATCGTTATCTTACAGGCTTCTCCTTTGTCTGTATGACATCAAATGGTTCTGTTTATGGCTCGTAGGAGAGTCGATGCTTTAATGGATGAAGTACAGTAAAGAACTGACTGGTACCGACTTTAACTGGCTAACAGGACTTCAAAGAACAACATGATCAGAAAGCCCTTCCGACTCGTAGATCAACGTTCGGGCCACCCATCACGCTTTAGTACCGCTTTACCTCACATGCCTTGATGTTATAAGCCCCTTAAGCAAAGACATGACTAGTCACAAGGGGGACAAAGAACCTGATCAGCATCTCATCTCTTCCACCCTCCGACTTTCTGTCCTACACTGCAACTTCTGACCTTTACTCTCGTTCAGATGTCGGTCATGTGGTGCGCAGCGTCTGATATATGCTACGGTTGTTCAATGCTCCATCCTGTAATATCAAATTGTTATAGTAGAGGGAGAACATATAGAGGGCCCTTTCAGAGTCCTCCAATCCCAGTCCTGGAGGGCCACAAAAGACGTCTCTGATTCAAATGAATGATAATCAGGCCTCTGCAGAGCTTCGTGAAAAGTCACGTGTGTCGGGGAAGTTTTCTTTAATTGATTTTAATGCAATCTTTTACTTTCCGTGCAAGGCTTCCGCCAGCTCTCCTTGCTGAGCAAATATCATATATATGTGTAATAGTCCCCAGCTGCTGGAGGAAAAGCTCTGACACAGCAGTCAGCCGGGTCAGTGAGGCGTCAGTTCTGCAATCCATAAACCTTCATCGTTCACTGACAAAAGGCATCTGTTAGACATAACGCTGACACCTCACAAAGACAATGATGCAGCAGTGTTGCTCATCAAATTCCAATTTAGTTGCTAGCGTGCGATACTTTCTACCCACAATGCATCAGTGGGGTCAAAGATTTTAACTGATACTAAGTGATCATCCGCTGCCAGTTGTCACAGTTCATTAGTCAGAAGACAATCAAGGTATTTCTCTTTAGCTACGATGGAATATCAATGAGAAATGTGCCACTTCCTTTTCTCCTCCCGTTCATATTCATATCTAACGTCTCTCTGAAGTCTTGCACTGCCGTATCAGTAGACCCAGCTGCTCTCTTCAGGTATCTACAACAATCTCCTCGGGATTTTACTCCCCCACGTTTAACTCACATTCCTTTTACGTAATTAGGAAACATACACTTCTTCTTCTTCTTCTGACGGAGCTCTGTACTGGAACTTGTACCTTCCGAACGTACGGAACATGATGCCCATGCAGGTCATCAGGCAGGGACAGACAGTCCGCTGCCGAGCTGGTTATTTTTTTCCTCACTTTGTGGCCGAGCCGTTAAGTCAACAGACTGCTATTCTAGGTTGGGATTAGTCATCAAATTTAGGAGATTAAGGGTACAGTTAAGGTTTATAAAAGCATCAAATTTTACCGAGCTGTGGCTTCACAGCTTGGACAAACCGTCAGTACATGGGAAGGTTGTCAGAACCTATTTCAATATCACACGTTTTAAATGATACAATCAACATAAGCCAATTTAGGACTTTTCCTTGGTTGTACGGTGGAATCAAAAGAGGCAGCTCATCATTTCTTTACACTAATATTGTCTCAACGTTTAAAATCCCTGTATTGTGACAATCTTCGAGACCTTGACGACAGAACAAATTCAATTTACAGTCGTTACAGAGAGTCGTGGATGCAGTTTGCTCACACGCTGATATACAATCAAGGCAATCTGATTGCATCCTCTGGCCAACACAACCACGCTGCTGCAGTGCTGCTCCCAAATGTAGAGAGAAACACGTCCTTCACCACTCTGTGTGTTTGTCTATGCATATATAATGTTCCAGCGATTGAGAGGGTGGCAGGTAATCCTACAGTTGATGAGGAGCCTTGGAGGACGCATCTGGAACGGGGGTTAACAGCATTGTACCGGGGTCAATTTGTGGATGTACGTTGTATGTGTGTGTGCATGCTCATGTGAATACATACGAGCAGTAAGCATGGATCTATGTTTCTCAGCAGCAAGCTTGCACCTGCAGCTTTTCCAGCCTCTCTCAATGACAGATATTCCACAGCAATCTGATCCACGGTGCTAAAGCAGCGCCAGCACCTTCAGCCAGCACAAATAATTATCAGGATATCCTCCTCCCTTTAAGGTCTAAATAAATCTTCTTTATAGTACAATTTCTAATAGTTCACATGAGCCCACTTCTAGCCTGAGAAACCAACACAAGTAGGCCTGTCCGAGATAAGCCAGGATATTAAGGCTTATTCTTCATCATATTTACAGCTGTTCTTCATAATTGCATGTGTTTTCCATGTCTTGTTCAAAGCTCAATTACCTTGGCAACAATGAGAAAAGTGGATCATTGGAGGATAAAACGCTAAAGGAATGTATAAATAGTCTGAGCTTTTGACAAATGAGATCTTAACACCATAAAATCTGGAATACTTAATGTGCAGGTGAATTCAATTACTGAGGCGGAACATTCACGAGATGAGTGAGGAGCCTTGCTTTCATTTAAATGTCCGATGGTAAGAAAATGACTTTCTTCTGCAGCAGCGGGGCCATCAAGACGCGTACAGGAGACTTCATGTTCTTCTTTCAGACTTATTTGACGTCTTTACGACGCTCAGGCAAAGATGTTGAAATGCTACTCTTACGCCTCGCTCGTCCCTCAATGCAGCTGCACATTAACACACACATGTATACAACAATCCCCTGTGCGTGCATCATGCCAGCTCTAAACGGACGACATTACCTGTGTCCAGCTATGTACTGCAGACTTTTAGCAAACAGTAAGACAACAACTTCCTGCAATCAGCAGAATCTGTGTTTTGACAACAGCCGTCCACAGATGATTATTAGCCGTTATTATGCAACCCAACACCATCCTAACACTACATTTAGTGGCATAAGAGAGCCTGGCAGAACCTCTGTGACAGACAGATAATTGTGCACTGCGAGATTCGCCCCGGTCCGTACGCCTGTCAAGACACATTTTTGGTCTCGCCGCTCCAGCACGCCTGTATATGCGCCTGTGAGTGCACAGCAGCAATCCCACAGGGTTGAGTCAGAAAATGTTGAGAGCCATCCGTCTCCCTCGGAGTGGGCTTCTGTCCCTGCAGGATATTGAACAAAGATGGGCCCGCGATCTACAAGCGGCGAAGCAGCTGAAGGTCAGACGGGGACTATCACAGATAGAAGAATTTTCTTGTACAAAACGAAACCTCGCGCGTGAAAATAAATCATAGAACCGAACAATATGAATCACGGTGGCATTTTTAAAGATGCATCCTTTGGACGAGGCACAAACACAATTCTCTTGCTGCCACAAGGTTTCGTGCTCCATGCGGTCTTACACTTGTAAATGCCATTATCACTTCTCCCTCCAGCAGCCCTCCCTTCCTCCCTCATTCTTCATCTTCGCAGTGCAGAGGTCAAGGAGAACAATGGCCGGTCCACCGCTCTGAGGGCGCAACACTAGAAGTAGATTTTTTCATACGTCTCCGTAGCGAAACAACACTCCTACCCTAATCCTTGTGGCTGATTAGACACAAGAGGGCGGTTTGGACTGAGGAGATAAGATAGAGAGGAGGGAGAGAAGGGAATGTAATCCAGTTAGATGTGGATGTACAGAAGGTCTCTGCTGAGTAACGATGTCATCCAGTGAGAGAAATCAAACCCGAACCCGCCGCTGTGTATTTCTGTCTCTTCAGATACCCGGTGCCTGATAGCGACGGCACCCAAAGAGCCGATAGCCGTCACAGGACACTCTGCAGTCACAGATAACATCTGGTCATCACTGACAACAACTCACTTCCGGACTGGACACAGCAGGCGAAGGAAGGGCAAGTTTCTCTTCACGATGCTGAACACCTTAATCAGAAATTACACAGAGAGGAAGCTGATTTCTAAATGCTTTCATCCAACTTTGATATAAAAAAAGGCAGATGTGGCAGAACTGTAACGAGCTTGATGTGAAGTTCCTCCTTTACAGCCATGAAACGCTTTAAATTAGAAATGTGATGCGACAGCTTCGGGGCGATGCAATTTCTAAAGGTATTAATTGAATTAATGAAATTACAACGTCGAGGCGTCACATTGATGTTTTATTAATTGAATGCGATTTTTTCCCATTTATGAATAAGCTGCTGTAATTTACCCAAATCCACAGCTGCTGGGAGATAATTGTATAATCCCCAAGACGTGAAAAAAAAAAAAAATTGAAAACAGCTTCATGGGTGGGGGGTCGAGGTGTGATGGGGGTTTCTCACTCAGTCCGACATCGGAGGTCTCTGAGCGAGTCGTCCTTCTTGACAAACCGCACGTTTCCTCGTACGCAGACGATATTAAATAAGTAAATCTATCCGTCCTCTCCTTGATACGTTAATCACTAAGCACTACAAATAAATCATTGATATACTCCAACACACCACTTACTATAATGAAACAGGACTTTTGGGTAAATCATCTTTCCACTGTGTGACAGAAATTTCCGAAATATTACATAACCTTTTTTCGACCCCTTTTTTCTATGTACACCACCTCTGTTCATGATGTCAGAGGTTAGTAGGTGGGGGTTGAGTGGGTCAGTTGGAGGAAACGAGGGGGTCGGAGGGGAGCAATTGAAACTGCTGTCACACTGTTTGGATGGTGCAACCTCGTTCCTGCACAAATATACAAAACGACAAATCTGAATAATTTAGTTTTCCAAAACCAGTTTCTTATTTTGAAAGGTCACAAAATGTGACAGCAACGTCCAAGTGTGATTCTTTGTTTGCAAACTACTTCAAAAGCTATTTCAGGACTCTATTTCATTATAACGAGAGCCGGGGATCAATGAGGATTAGGCGGAACAACACGGATCAAAGAGCCAGCAAGAGCAAAGAAAAATGTTTTTCATTTTTTCCCCTCACAGCTGAAAACAAAAGGTTTTCTCGCCGTCCCTGCGATCATAAACCCCTCTTGTGGCATTTCCCCAGGAACCGTCCCACGCCGTCAAAACAACCTGGCCACAACAGTAATACCAGCCAGTAGTCAGCAGCCGCGGCTGCACTACAGTTACTGCGGTTAGGACCTCGGCCTCTGGAAACAAACCGACTCCCACACTTGCTTGAACTTTCTCTGCCTTACTGAGTCCCTCCTACTCTTCCGACAGCGTGATTGCAGAGGCAATTTGAAATTGTTAGAGAAACACAACCGTGCAAAAACTCTGAAGCACTGATAGTCATCAATGGCCCAGGACCAGTCACGAAAAGGTCAGCGCACAGGGGAGTTGTAGTAGAAGTTAGTGCCGGGAGTCGGACAGTCTGCAGCTAAAATATCGCCTGCTGTGCTGCTGCTGCTGCTGAGTAACCCTGAGGGCCAGTGTGGCAAACAGGACTGTGCAGGGGGAAGGGAGGGGGGGGCAATATTTAACCTCTATGTGAACAAGCCAGTGATGGAACAGAACCAGCCTTCTTTCTCTAAGTGTGCCAGAGTTTGACGAGGCCAAATGTGTACCCTAAAGCAATCCTGAAATGCGATCTGTCAGCCTGGCGGGGCAGAGAGCAAGCAGCGAGAAGGCAGGATCTCCAGAGACCGGTGGGTTTGCTTCTGTGTGCACAATCTGCATTCGGCTGCTGCTAGGCAGAACAGGACAAATAGTTTAATGAAACCGACGTGCAAGGGCCACAGCTGATTATCCTGAATTACAATAAAATATGCGAACACACTGAGGTCGGATTGTTAATGGACTGTTCATGTCCATTTCCGTCTGGAGAGAGACCGCATGAGAGCAACTGTTCTTTCTAAATTTGTCACGGGGGGTGCACAGAACACGCCCCTTTTGCTTATGCAAGCATGAGCCTGGGTCTGTGTGTACAGGACCAGAGTTCAGGCCACCCCGGCATGTGTTAAAGCTTACGTCTTCCTAAACTGGGCTCCGCCCCTTTTTCCTCCTCCTCCTCTTCAGTAAATAAACAGTCCCATTAACAGAGGCAGCATCGGATGACTTTAATGAGTATCTGAAAACCATTAATAATGAACAAGCTCCAACAATACACACCATTATATTACCTTTGGAGTCATCTGTGTTGCAAACTACTTAATGCAGAGTCTGAACAGGCGCATACATCCTCCTACATACAAATGCAACCTCCAGACAATAACAATGTTCCAATAGAACAATACTCTGTAAACACAAGGCCACATCAGTGGAAATGTATTTTTTTTGCTGCACGCTCAGTTTGTACCTTTACTCTGAAAAGGTAATGAGGACCTGCAGTCAGAAACCCACTCAGACATGACCTCCCCATTCATCGTCAATAAAAACCTCCTCAGCTTAATTAGCTTTTAAATCACAGCAGCCGCCAGTAAAAAAAAAACACCCTTTTATAACCAGAGGTCGCAGGTACTATCCAAAGTTTGACAGGAATCCACAATTCAATTGGCGAAACTAGATTATCGATCGTTTAGAGGCATGGGTAAACATTTTGGGAAATCAATCGGAGATGGTGCAGATAGAAGAGATCGGGGACATTCATAAACCACAAAGACAACAATGTGAGAACAGAAGGTGCCTCGGTGTTTCAAATCACTTCAATTCCAGTTTACTCTCTGTTGCAAATCACTTCTCTGTTAAAAAACCCGACAGCTCATCCAGCGCAGCGAGCCACCTTCAAAAAAAGATGGATTGGCTTCTCAGAGAAGGACAGAGACAAATCTTCACACTAGTAAAATCCAGAATGGTTAAGTTGTAAAGCTGTCAGAGCAGAAAAAAAAGACTGAAGAATGTGCACGCAGGAGCTTTTTCTTCTAGTTGCTCCCTCTAAAACTGGAAAACATCATATAAATCCTGAACCTGAACCACACACTGGTTTCACCTTTTGTCCACGTCGAAGAGTAAATGAGGTTCAAGATCAGAAGCTGCATCTTGACATTACCGTGTTGACATGATTAACCTGAGGGCCGGGGCTGGGAAATGGTAGAGGTCGGAGGTAATGTGGTGCCGTGCATGAAGGCGTACACACAGATATCATCATCACAGACTGACATAGACTCTCCGTCTCCTTCTCCAAGGGCAGAAGTACCCCTCAGTGCCACCTTTCAAGCGGGCGGCTCCTCCCCTCTGAGACAGAGCAAATTGAGAAGGGGTTTACGTTAATGGAATCGGGGAGAAAACACCCCTAGGTAAGTGTTGGGGGACGCCTCCTCCAGATATGGGTAGCCCATATCTCCACAAAATTAAATTGGCAGATATAAACTGGTTCACGGATGGCTGGGTAGTACAGTTCCGTTTCTCTGCGTGCAAGGGGAATGTTACGGTTCGACGTAAAAAATTGCATCGTAGCATGTCATTTGTGAGCGACGTGCAGATGAACTCGTGGATTGAAATGTCTGTGTGGGTTCCACTCAAGTCGGGATAATACACGACCGGCCAACGCAGCGCCGACTGCCTCGCTTGTGACTGATTTATGCAGCAAAATACCACAACATGAGGCCACGAAAGATTTGCATGCACTCAAAACACCTGCATAATAAATGAAACCAAGTTACCATGGTTATTTCGAGGGTCTGAAATACAGATAGAGGATAATTTCCATCTTCTCCTACTGACATGTCGGAACATGTCTGTTCTCAGGGCTTTGCTGGAACAAACAGCCTCTTTGACTCGTCTATGTAGCTCGTGGCACAAACACTGCTGCTTTTGATGGATATCTGTACGAGGAGATGTCCGGACTCGATGGCCGAACTAACCCTGATGCATTTGCTGTAAAGGACCATTGGTGACAGGAAAGTGAGTCTGTGCTTAAGGTTGTTTTCTCCTTGTTTTTCCAGCAGGTTCGATATCTATGCTGCATTAGCTCCCTGTGACGCAGGGATCTGATCAATACTGGGTCTTGGGGGCAGAGTAGCAGGCAATGTGGGGACTCAACACCCAAAATGCTCTATTGGCTGTGTAATGTTGTGATGTAGGGCTGGTGTCAGCAACGCTGTGCAACCATGCACCATGCAAACGCAATAAATGCAATGTTCTGGCTTCTGAAATATGACAAGTATGTCATCACGGGTACCCTTGTCCCAATAACCAAACTACAGAGCACAGACACAAGAAGATAACTTCTTGATGTGACCTTCTCTGTGAACTATGTCAAATATGTGGTATGCATGCACAGCCAATTAGTCCGGGTAAAACTATAAAAGGACGGCACAACCCCGGCATACCGGATAAATTGCATGAGGACTGTGGAGAAACGTCCGAATGATTTAAGGAGGAATAAAGCTCACAATCTGCTAACACTCAAACACAGCAGAACCCTGACTTTTCTCGCTGAACATGAGAACATGCTGTACACAGCAGGGTTATACACACACACACACACACCATACTGGTCCATTAATCATAAGCAACCCAGTTCTGCTGTTCACCCCACACTCCTCTCCTGCGCTTCTGGCTGAAGGTTGACTTTGCAGTCTTTGTATTTACCTCAGTGTGGTGTCGGGGTTGCATGCCATGGAGATTAAATCAAAAGGACAGAGGGCTGGGGGGTGGAGGGCTTGTATTAGCATGTGTGCACCTGGTAAACATTGGCAAGAACCAACCAGTAGTCCGAAACAATCTCCTACATCTATCAAAATGCAAACACTTAAAATTGAAATTAAACCAGCTGGGATGATTGATATTAATTCACACCACCTGTGTAACACAAGAGCTACCGTGCTTACAGGTGTCATTCATCCAGCCTTGTGCTTAACTACTGGATAAGCCAGGTTGTCTTACCCAGGTAGAGAGATGCATTTTCTTTCTTCACATTGTCATCCAGGTAGGTGGGGCCCAGGGTGTAGATTGGCGTTGACCCCATGCCAACGAGTATCTGGGCGCAGATGAACAGAGCCACATACAGGTTGTGCTCGTTGCCCTCCTGGTTGCGAGGACACGATGCCGCATCGAGCTGTTCACGTCCACTGATGTTGCTGCTGAGGCAGAGGCCTTCATGGCCTGCGGATGAGTTCATCTCCTGGATCTGGTAGGGTGGTGAGATGAAGTGGGGCAGAGAAAACAGTGCTGCCCCTACAGCAATGACCACACCACCCACAGCCAGCCAGCGTGGCCTCTGACCCCTTCCCCCAAAGTAGGAGATAAAGACGACCACCAGCAAGCTGCCAATGTCAAAGCAGCTGACCAGCAGGCCAGACTCAGAGCTCCGGAGACTGTAACGCTTCTCGATGGTGGTGATGACGCTGCTCAGGTAGCCTGAAACCATCAGGGACTGAATGAAGGTCAGGTAGCACATGCAGAACAGGAAGCAGCGAGAGTCTTTAAGGATACCTCGCACGTACTTTCTGACTGGGATATGGATAAGGCGGGAAAGAGAAAAGCCAACTTTTTTACCCCCATTGCCTGCAGACCTGTGGCCCTCCACAGGTAGAGAGCTGCTGAGCCCAACCATGCTGGAGGCAGAGGGGGAGAGGTCTGTCCTGGAGGAGGGAGACTCTGCTTGGCTGGAGTCTGGGGTTTTGAGCTGGAGCTCGCTGCACTCATCCACAGCAACACAGGTATGGGCGACCAGTCCAGGCTTTGCTGCCTTGCAATCCTGTTGGCAGGGTCCATTCAGGATGGGTAGGCTTTTTGATTTGAAGCAGGTCACCGAGTCCATGTACTGGTCCTGGAGCTCACGGATCTCCAGAGAATCAGACAGATCACTCCCCGTTTCATCACTGTCCGATGAAGTCATGGCGCAGCTGGGGATGCAGCTTCTGTGGCTCCTGGCTGTGCAGACAAGTCGGTATCTAGTGCCACATGGGGACACAGTGGAGCTGCTGGAGTAAAGACTGCCCTGCCCAAATGACCAAGGCGGACTGAACCCCTCTAGTTATGTGCATCTTTTATTCCACATTGCTATTTACGGCAGATCTCAACTGTCACAAGAAGCCTTTATCACGGCACATAAGGGCCAAATTAGCCTTTCGGGACACTAACCAATAGTGACAGTGGTATCTTGCCTGAATACAGAACATTACCTATCAAAAGGTTTTTTTTAAGTTTTTTTTTTTTTTACAATAAATAAGCTCAAAATTAAGTTAATAACAAATGTGCTATGTTTATGATGTTAGGATCCCATAATGGCTCTTTGTTGCTTCCTTTCTTTTGTTTCCTTTGTCCCATAGCTGTGCAGCATCCTAGAAAACACATAAAACAAATTCACAGAATAACATATCAACAATTGGAGGCACTCACAAGATTGATATACATCGCTACAGCAACAGCCATTTCAGCTTCTTTGTCCACACCTGGTAAAAATTAGCTACTTCGTAACGCTAAATTGCTGGATAATAGCAAGAAACCCACAAAAAAAACAACCCATATGTATGAGGAGCTGTCGCAGCGGTTAAAGCAAAGATAACATCCAGCTCTCCCTTTGTCAAACCCCGAGAACAAAAGACCACGCTGTCCACAAACGTCTCAGGCATGACTTAGAAAAGAAAAGCCAGCCCGAGTCAACACGAAACATTTGTCATATTAAGCCGCGTTGAGTGTCGACCGAAGCGGCGACAGATATTATTTGACATAACTTCCAGGGAAGGCTGTTGTACTCACACAGGACAGAGGGAGGTAGCCTGTTGTCCTCCTCGGAGCGGCCACTCGCTGAATGAAGTCTGTATGATGCGGATGGCTGCTGCTGCTGGTGGACAAATGATGCCTCCAGTGACCGTAGGAAATTATACAACTCAAGTTCGCTGCTAAATAATATAGTAGTATACAGTTGAAAACCCCGATATAATACTTTAACAATACGTTTATCTCATTTAGATTACATAATGTAGCGAAAATCAGAGCAAGACACATATTTTTATTTGTTTTGACGTTTCAGACTCATAAATCCAGGACTACTCTCAAACACGTTTTCCCCAACGATGACAATTCCCCAAAATGAGGAGCTAACCTGAACGCAGCAAATCGTGGGGGTGCTTGTTTATCACGCGAGACACATCGGTAGTTGTAGTTTCCGTTTTGAGTCTGTAACATGAGTTCACTTATCTGCCGAATTACATGTACATCAAAGTGTAGTAACAGCAGCTCCATGAGAGATGTGGCATAACAAACACCACTGATAATATTAGTATATAGAGGTGATTTTTGTATATAAATGTGGCCATACATATTCCAGGACTTCATGTACCAGCATGCTTTTCGTTCCATATGGCGTTTAGGACTAAACTATACGTCATTTGGACAGCTGGGACCCTTGTTGACCCCGCAGTGACTGACTATGCACAGGCTAGTATAGGTCTGTGCCCTTTTTCAATAAATCTCAGGCCAATATATAAAAGTTGTAGGCAGTTCTTTCCTTCAAATATTAACACTCAAGACATTGCTGATTAGGTTCAAAGGTTAACTTAAATAGAATGAGGATTTTATGAAAGTACATAAACAATTCACAATCACATTGATGTGAAATATACGAACATGCATTTCGAGGACAGAGGACCATAACTCATATTGATAATGAAACTTTTTTCTAATGATCTTAACATCACTGAGTACCTCTTTCAAGTAAAATTAATAACATATAATTAACCATTATGGATTCCTTGTTTTAAAATCTGGACACCTGAATTATCTGCGCTGACACGGAATTCATTACACCTTTTTCAAAATGATTAGACTCTCAATGCCTAAAGGGATGAATGACTTTTTCACAGGTAATTAATAAATGTCCACAACTCGGGTGGGCTCATCATTCCACTCCTCCTCTTCGTCCTCTCTTCATTCTGATGGCTCCTTCTTGAACCACTGAAAGAATTGAATCCAAATAAAGCTTGAGCGGCAGACCTCTTCCTAACATACTTAAACTTGTGTGCAATAGAAATTATCTCCAACACGGAGAAACTCTTTTTTTATACCTCGATGAACCACAAGCTTTTCCACAATATGCAGGGTCACGCAGTGCATCAGTCTGAGGGAGAAAGACTTTCTCTCAACAGTTAAACATATGGATCAATGAGAGGCAACGTGGTCCATCAAGGGCTTCTGTTTCCTCGGTCTGAGTGTTTTTCATGCTTCTGTCGATCAGCTACCACAAACCAACATGAATGCCCGGCAGCAGGAGGGGATGTAGTTATTTAGCAGATCATTATCATACACAGTATCATTCATTGCCATTTGATATCAAATTCATGTCACCCTCTGGATTAATTGTTTACAAATTTGGTAATTGCCTGTTTTTCCTTTCGCACTATCATGAGGTATTTATTTCACCTTGTTCAATACTTTGGTTTATGATCAAATATTCATTAAACTAATAACATCCTCACTAACCTGCAACACCTGTACATTTTTTAACTCAACTTGGTCGTGTCAGCATTGCACGTCAACATGACATTTGCATTTAACTACAAAAGGGGCACACGATCAGAAGAGGCAAACCAGGCCAATGTTTAGGGCCCCCCAACCTCAAAGAAACTTGGGAAAAAGGGCCCCAATGGCCACTTGTATAGGCACATTTTGCAATGACAATGATAAATCCTGTTAAACCTGCCATAAAGGCACTATACAGTACACTGCTGCTGCTGCCTTAGAAACCCCTGGGCCCCTTCTAGCTACAATATAACAGCTGCATACAGTTAGTTAGGAAAGCCTGCGAGCTGTGGCTGTCATACATGTCAGGTGTGAACGTCAGTGCAATGAAACCACCTGTCCGGTGACCAGACCCTAAAGATATTTGATGTAACACCCCTCGTCTGAAATATATATGTATCAATTTTGTTATTTTGGTCCCTTCCATGTTGAGTGTATTTGTATAAGAGGTCCTCTTGTGACAGGAAATACATTTGTGCATCAGATATATTTATTATTTTCAAACCAAGTTGATCGTCTCTTGATCCCTCCCTCATCTTCTGGTTCCACCCCTATGATATAAGTCATCACACAGACTAAAAGGGGCATCCTGAGTTTATATTTGGGACAGATGTGAAACGAGGAGACAGAGAGGGCAACATGTCCACAAGGTTTCTGGCCAGAATCGATGGGAAAGTTGGGCTGTCAGCCGAGGGACATTTATGGGATCCCATGACCTTTCCTACAACAGAGAGAATGTGTGGACGAGCATTTTTGAGTTCTAACAGAAAACCTTTAGAATAATTTTTGTTCAAATGCCACACCGGCAAAAGAACAAGACATGTCTGTTTTTGGTACAGAAAAAACACAAAACTTCCCATGTGAACAAGTGAATCAGCACAATAGAGGCTGAACAAGCATCTGTAAAAGGAGGGTAAGTACAATGCTGTTCTTTATATCTGAATGTTTCCCACAAACATTGTCTATTAATTTTAAGATTTTTCACAGTCCAAGTAATGAAACAAACAGACTCTTGTTAAAATAACTGCAACTTTTTATTGGTCACATGGGACAGAAATCAAAACTGTTTAAAATATCAATATTGATGTGCACATGCAGATAATGTTGGAATTATACAGGATGTGATTAGTCGGTGTTTTGATTGCAGGGAAGAAAACTGGTAGAGAATACAACACCACCCTCTGGTGCACAAACCAATACAACGAAGGTAGAAACAACAGTGAAGATGCACTATTAAAGACGGCCAGTAGGTGGTGCTGTGTCATCAATATTCTCAGCCAGAGGCAGCAGCCACGTGCCCAGCTGAGCTGTGACTGAAAATGTGGAACATTATTCCCACGAGGATACACACATGGCCTTCATGAAATCATAATAGTGGAATATATTGATTGTTTTACCATTTTTTGTATTTTCCCTGTTCTTTGCTTTTAAAGGCACGATCCACTGATTTTACATGTTAATATCAGTTGAAATGCAATGAAGTGTATTACTGAGTAGAGGTAGGTGGTAGACCCAAAACTCTTTCACCGTATTTCATTGCAATTTTATTTTTTGTGACTGGTGATAAGAAGAAAAACACAAGCATAGAGACTTGAAAGCCATGCAAACACAACAGTAGATCCAGATCAGTAACACTTAATCATGAAAAACATTAAATAGTAAACTATTACAACAGACTGGTTTAAAGACTAAAATAGGAAGTTAATTTCCAAATTTAAAAATCCGGTAAAAACGCAGATACTCACATGATTCATAATCCTACCTCGGAATAAACAAATGGAAATGTAAACATTCTTAAAATGGTTAAATAGTGCTGATATACCTATTGTAACGATATATCATAGACAATATGATATGGCCTAGCCCCTCTACTGAGTATTATATTATATAATAGATTATGAGGAGGACCTTTCTCAAATTTGAGAAAATAATAAAACACTTTTGATCACAATCACAATCAGAATCATGTTTATTGTCAAGTAATGTTTTTACCAATACGAGGAATTTTTCCTGATTTATTGGTGCTTACAATCAACATAACTCTAGGTAGTGATATATATAATATAAAAAGCATACAAGTTAAAGTGTCTATGAAGGCGAAGACTCATTCCAGCACTATATATTATTTGACCAACAGTGTTGGTCTGGACTTCCTTTGTTACAAAGACGATAACAAACTGTGATCTCCTTGTCAGTTCACGAGCGATGATATCATCGTCATCGTCTGCAGCCTGGTCCAACACTTCCCATGGCCTTGGGTCTGCCTCCTCCCCCCTGCTCCATCCCACACTCTTCCTGTCAACCGTCCCAACTTCATTGACGTTACAGGAATCACTAATGAAAGTCTGTCTCAGTTTGCTGCGTCTGCCCGTAGAGCTATTAAAGGGAATCATGCAGATGCAGAAACTTACACTGACATGTGTGTTCATAAATACAACCCCCCCCCCACACACACACACACACATACAGCTGCCTTTTCGTGCATGTAGCCTTGGATATTTCACTCGCCATGTCATATACGGGAACATGTGTTGTTGACGGACACGGAGGTGTGTGCATCTGTAACTGGAAGTCGAGGGTGCTTATCGGAATACTGGGAATCCTGAGAAAACGTGATAATACG
>CAAKHC010008571.1:24510-35947 GCA_901007825.1 Macroramphosus scolopax | reverse complement strand
GTCTGTCTCAGTTTGCTGCGTCTGCCCGTAGAGCTATTAAAGGGAATCATGCAGATGCAGAAACTTACACTGACATGTGTGTTCATAAATACGACCCCCACCCACACACACACACACACACACACACACACACACATAGTTCACATCCCCACACAGCCGCCTTCTCGTGCATGTAGCCTTGGATATTTTGCTCGCCGTGTAATATACGGGAACATGTGTTGTTGACGGACACGGAGGTGTGTGCATCTGTAACTGGAAGTCGAGGGTGCTTATCGGAATACTGGGAATCCTGAGAAAACGTGATAATACGAAAACGCTCTTACCCTCCGGACTCATTACTGTTTTTTTCATCACTTATTGCAATCCAATCATCGTCAGACTGTTGCACAGCTTCATCAGCTAATGGCTTTACAACAGCACTCAAAGATATAGAAGGACTCTATGCTTGAACTGTAACCCTCCGTGTTACTGTGCTACCTCATTCCTCTGACAGGACAGGCGTCCTTTTACATTAGCTGCGCTCTTTGTGCCTCTTTCTAAGGTGAACATTCTTGTATTGTGGGCGGACTCTTTGGTCTGTAGTCCGGACTACTACCCAAATTAGTTGACCCTTTCAGAGAGGCTCGCGACTAGAAACTTTTTAACCCTGAGAACAGCTGATGCATATGAATAACACAAGCAGAAGGGCGGTGTAGTGATTGTGTTAAAAAGTGCAAGGGTCCCAAAGTAAAGACCCCCCAGTATAAGCCTGTGGAGGCCCCTCACTGTGCAGAGCAATCCCAGCAGATTGGGCCCCATGCTTATGCAAAGGCCCCCAACCCCTCCTCGCAACTCATCACCTCTAAACGCTACATCGGTAGGCCAGGTGACCCGAGGAGAAGACTCACACAGGTTTCTCCATGACAAAGGCAGGCTGAATGTCCCTTTCCTAATAAATCATGAGGGCATTAACAAAAATACCTCGCTAAGGAAAGAGAAGGAACGAAAGGAACACTAAATTGATAGCACTTGATGGGTGAAAACGGGGGGTGGGCGGATCGTAGGAGTTTAAAAAGGCTCTGTTCAACTGCTTTCTCTTCACTTCCCGAGGCTCAGATGAGTCGCTGAGTTTACTGTCAACGCGGAGTGTTTCAAGGCCTCCTCAGTTCACCTAGCGCATATGGAAATGGGCAATACCTTGAGGGCATTGTCCTCCTCCAAGAGCATCCACACAGCCCTCACAATGTCAAAGGAGGGACTGACAAACATTTCATATTCATGGGACACAATTACCTCCATATGAATGGAATAATTGCTCTTTAGAGGCTTAAGCTACCAACTGAAGTATTTGTGCGTTTCTCGGGGGCCCTCAGGCGAAGGTGATCCCCGTCAGCTTGATCAGAAGCTCTGCTCCATCACGTCTTAGAGGAGAAGGAACGTTGGCCTGCTGTGGCGTCTTCTGTGCAGAAGTCTGTAACTGTAAGTGTGTGAGCACCGTGTGTGTGTGTGTGTGTGTGAGACGAGGATCCCGTCAGCCGTGCAAATAGCTCGTCACACCGCTTATCTGATGATTTAAGACATAAACTGATTACTTGTTTTGTTTGTCTTTTGTTTGAAAAAGGAAGCCTGATCGCCGGAGATAACAAGGAAAGACTATAATTCCCCTCGCGGATTATTCAGTAACAAACCACAAATCAATTTAGGACGCAGATCTTATAAAAATAAATAAGGCTGCGGTAACACACAGCAGCTTTGATCCATCAGATTCTCAGATAAAAATAGTAAATTCAATATTTATATAATATTAAATCTGTGTATGTAAGTGGAAAATCTGCATCTGTGTGTTGCTGCTCAGTCTGGATTGTCAAATCACTTTTTTCCTCTAAACAGGCTGAATCCTGAATCTGAAGGGGAAATCCCTTTGTCATTGTTGTCCCACCACGCCGACACACATCCGATCCCCGGGTCCTCTGAAGCCAGAGGTGCTTCAGTGTGTCCCGTCTTAACCCCTGAAGAGGATCCTTCTGCTCAGCTCATCCCGCTAATTACCTTCCAGCCATACTGTAAATGGGCCACTCCTGATAATCAGCATAAGCCGGGAGGAAGGCCGGACAGAAGCCCCGACAGAGGATGACATGGATGGATCGGGGATGAAAGGGATGGGGGTCTGTCAGTAGCTGGAGGCTAATTAAACTGAAACCACGGGCCCAAAACAACGCGTAAAGTTTCCTGATGACATCATCGATACCTTTTTTTCTTACATCTTTTAATGATTCATTCTAACGATAGTGTTTTATTTACAGGAGGTTCTGGTAGAATCTACCAGCAATGATAACAAAAGTAGGGGAAGAACAAACATTAAAGCAGATGTTCTCTCTCCTCGGTCCAGATCATCCTGCAGCCCCCCCCCACACACACACACGTCTTACAGTTTCTTGAGACGCAGCTGCTAATAGAGAAATGCCTTCTGCCCCCCATCCACACGTCTGTATACACACATACACACACACACAATGCAGCAGTGTTTGCAATGTAATTACTGCAACACTGTCTTTGTCTGGACTGTAATCCGGGGGATCCATTGTTGGTCATACGTGCCTGCTCCTTCATTATTACAAATACTCCTTGCCCCCTAAAACCACTCCCAAACCCGTCCAAAGGGCCGGCTCTCTTTCACCCCCTCTGCCCCGCTCACAGGAGAAGTGTGCTGCACCACAAAGGGACTAGAAAGAGGTACAATTAGCCCTGTGACAGAAGCCCCCGGCATGTGCCAGGAAGCATCCCCGCACAATGGGATGAACTTTTATACGACGCTTTAACGTCAACACCGGAGTGTGCTGCCTCGTGCCTCAGCGCCTCAGAGCTCGACCGCTCTCATCTCAGGCCTTTTGTGAGCGAGGAACAAGCAGGTCGTTCGTTTCATTTATTAGTAAGCCATGAATCGGGGAGGCTGGGTGCTGCAACTGAGGCAACAAGGGGAGCTTCAGCTATAAAGGGTGGAGGAAAAACAAGGAATCATCAGTCAGCTGAGCCTTTAATTGAATCCCAGGCCAGTCGTTTAGACATCGCTCTGTCAATGATTGTATGAGGTTCAATACATGGAGGGCAATTGCGATGTGAGATGGGATGAGCACTTTGGTGAGCTGCCGGTATTTTATTGAACAGCTTGGGTGTGAAACCTTGTGTGTGTGTGTGCTGATTTCAGGAGCTCCAAAAAGGAAAGAAACTTGGTTTCCTGCAAAACTATGCAAACAATCTTCCAACCCAAATTACACACAGACAACTTGTCCTGCCCGTGTTTGTGCAGCCAACCTGCGTCGCAGCACTTCAACAGGTTTCCACTGCTGCTTCGTATTTGCCCTGCAGGACCCACATTAATGATCGGCAGGTTTAAATAAACCCTCTGTGGTTATTCTCCATCGATCAGCTGATCCGGCTATCAGACGAGCTAACAGATCTATGAAGGACTCGTGCTGTAATTGAGTTGCTCTCGGGGAGTGTGTGTGTCTGTGTGTGTGTGTCTGCCTGTGTTCCTATGTGCCCACAGTTGGCTCCTGAAGGATTAGCAGCACCCTGTAAACACATAGTGTTGCTTTTTTTTTTTTTTTTTTTGTGCATGTGTCTCGCACCGTGCAGCCAAATGGGAGCTGTGCTCTCCCCGTGCTAATTATGAGTTGTAAAGCAGGTTGTGATTGCGGTTGTTGGTTTGAGTCCCAGAGGGGGATCAGTATTCAGTCTGTCCACCGCGCTGTATGATTAGAGAGATGGGGGAG
The DNA here is from genome assembly GCA_901007825.1 of Macroramphosus scolopax. NCBI lineage: Eukaryota > Metazoa > Chordata > Actinopteri > Syngnathiformes > Centriscidae > Macroramphosus > Macroramphosus scolopax. The sequence continues at coordinate 32,195 of CAAKHC010008571.1, read as the reverse complement.
AGGAGGAGGAGGGTAACGTTGACCAATTAATGCAAAGACCAGGACATCAGCATGGAAATCCCTCCGTATCTCAACACAGGGGGCATCAAATATGAGTTGAATGCTTTTGCTCGGACGCCAAAACATCAGTGACGAGTTTGATCATAAAACTAAGGGAAACCACGTTAATTGCAACGGTGGGTTTTTCCTGAATTGTCACTTCCGTGCTCCTGCGGCCACCTGTGATGGTAATCTTACCTGTCAGCTCGCTCACCACAGCAGCCACATCGGCGACATACACTGACTAACACACACACACACACACACACAACCACACACACGGCCTTGCATCCAGCAGGAGAAGGATTGGATAACAACAGTCACAATTAATGGACACTGAGTAGCCGAGCCGCCTTCATTAGACGTGTGTTCTCTGCAGGAGTTGGTGTAATGGTCAGGTTCAAGGCTAATAGGTCACCGGGGGGGATCAGAGCACCCGGGAGAGACGGCTGCTCGCTTATTAAGGATGTATGCACACATGGACTGCAGAAAGGACGTTACCACAGAAAAGTTCTGCCTGTAATGAAAAGGAATTGACCGACCCTGATTGGTGCAAAGACACTCAGAACTTTTTCCCAGCTGAGGTTCACACAGGGAACACAGTGACTTGTTTTGTCTACTTCAGTCTGCCGAAGCCGCATGCTAGCTTTAACTGAACTGAAGCCTGCACAGAACTGCGGATTTTGACTGTCACCACATAATGTCCATGCGGGTGTGTGAGGGTCGTAAGACTCCCTTTAAATCAACCTTTACGCCCTCATGCCGATCATGAGTGTCTGCCCCATGACCTTACAGAGAGCTCCCAGTTGCATAATTCACACATACTTACCTCTGTGGTAACCGGAGGATGCACATCTCAGCCTCTTAATCACGGCCTGCAGCCCACTGGATATCCCCCCCGACCTTTCTCCTCCTCTTCTCCAGACAGGAGAGACGGTGGTTAGTTTGCAGGGAAGAAGCATCATCACTCAAAGAGGGGACGAGCTCGTCCTTTTGGCTTCACGTGGCACCTCTGTTGCAGCGGTGAAATATAGAGGATGGTGATGATGGTGATTATTGGTGATTTCCTTGGATGTGTGTGTCAATAGAAGGAGGAGGAGGAGGGGGGGGGGCTGTTGTTCTTTGCCTTGTTTATGTGTGTGTTTGTCTGCTCAAGTCAGGATGAATCGTCTGTCCTCAGGTCACTGTTTGGATCACCTGGCTGATTGTATTTCAGCTGTTGATTAACTAAGGCGAGATTAATGCGTGAGCCACGTGTGCCAAAAAAGAATGACTGATGACTCAGACGGTGTCGTTTCCCCGCCGCCGTCCTCATAAATCTGGGCTTTATAAATGGAGCATCGAAGTTCTCTATCTCTTCCCGAAGCCAACCCTATCGCCCCCGCTCTTCCTCCCTCTCCTCATCTCCATGTTCCCTCTTCCTTTAATTACTGTGTTCATGCTTGACGGGCACTGATGACTTGATTAAGCCTGTCGTGTGCAGTTCCAGTCTCTACCCCGCTGATGAATGAGCCTAAAGCTGATTAACTTACTCATTGTGATCAATAAGGCACCGGGCCCGAACACCGCAAGGACAGAGGGGGGAACTGTGCTGCCCTCCGTGCTGGCAGAGGGGAAGAAATCACATGGTTAGCGCGTGTAACCAATCTTGCCGCTCTGTGGAGAGACGAGTACGGGTGCATTGATTTTCTGGATTACTCTCGGTTGCAGAGGATTAAAAGCTTTCTTGAACTTTTCATGATAAAGGTGTCACCTATAGCGCCGTTATTCAGTTGGCGTGAGACAATGAAAAGCTAACGTCCTTATTCACCTTTTGTCCCAAACTTTGGATAGTGACTGAATACAAGAGTATGAAACTATACTAAATTAGTTTTCTCTGCAGGGTTGCTGCCACCGACCCTGCAGTTGAAGCTGCCCCTGCAGAAATGAGTTATGTAGCAGCAGCCAAGTTTTGGAGCTCCTGCTGGCTGGCTGCAGTGTAGTGAAGAACCCACGGTGACACAGGTGAACTCATGAAGGCCCTACGTGACATCTACTGAACATCCTGGAGCAGTCATGTGACAATGTGGGAATTTCGTGACATCATTTCCAAATATGCTGGTGCACCCGCTCAGCAAATGTGACTGAATTAGCTCATTTCAAAAGCTTGTTTTTTGTCACTAAAGGTAAGTTTCAACCCATTTAACAATTGTAATGCTTTAATAAATTGTCCAATATTACATTTAACCTGTTCTGAAATAGCTGTAGAGGCTTTGAACCCCTTTTTTCTATATCAAGTCTGCAAAGTAAAACTTTTCACGGCTAATATCACCCGTAGAGAATAACCCTGCGACATTAGCCGGTCTCACTTTACCCTATTTAGACTCAGGAGGCCTTCTGAGGGCACCGCAGCACAGAGAGACGAAGCAGATGAAGAAAGGTCACAAAACCTTATTCCCACGAGGAACCCTGTCAGCCCCGCTGGGGCCTTTAGGAACGAGAGGCTCATCATTGAGGCTTATTTCACCTCCGATGGAAGCGGTCAGCCTGCAGAAGCCTAAACAGCGATGAGGAGAGATTATCTGAAGGTGACATCTCTTGGAATCGGAGATTGTCACGCAGGAAGTCGATTTGTTTTCACTGTCAAGAAGAAACTTTAACTGCTTGAAGGCCCGGAAAGGCTTCACAAGACGTGCAGCAGGATCGTCTGCATTGACCTCTTTCTACCCTCCACTGTGTTTGAAGAAAGAGTGTGAGCAGCAAAGTCTTCTGGGAAGAGCCCTTTAAGATGATGTGCACCATTAATGTTACTGCAGATCAGCCCGTTTCAGAGACATTGATCTCCTGCAGGAGCTTGTAGGGCCGTGAGGCTGCAAGAGCTGAGTCAGAGAAGAGGTGGACGAGCACCAGAGGAGCTGAGATGTTGTGATTAGGGGACTATATGATGGGACACAGGCTTCATCTTTGCTGTCAGCTTTGTCCTGTTTTTCTATATAGAGGTGTAAAGACGAGAGGGATTTGTTGCTTTTTGCTCTTGCAGAAAATCTGTTTCTAAGACTAGAGAGATGTGAAGTCTAGACACGGAGCTGGCGCCACTCATCTCTCCCGCTTGAAAATAACTTCTGAAGTGTAGAAAATTCATGCTGAGCTCTGCATTTTTCCCTAATGAATGTACATTATCAGAAATATGGACGGACTCTTACCGTAATCTCTGATCCATCTTCTATTACTTCAGTCAATAAGTGCATCGTCAATAATGTGCTTTATTCTAAATCTGTCCTTTATACTGTTTTGATTCAAAGTGAACATTCCTGAGCATTTCTGAAAGGTCACGAGGCTTCGATAACAATCGAGTCCTGAACAGAAACTAGCGCCACCGCTAATTAATTGGCCCGGTGTTACCAGATGAATCAATGACCATCAGAAGATCGTCTGTTGCTGAGATGAATCTCATGTGTTGGAAATTGTTAAAAAGGCATCAACAGATCAATGGATCTCATCTTTAAAGTTCTGGATACGGCTTACATATCCTGGTTGATGTCTGAGTGTGTGTGGGGCCGACGGGCGGCCCGGTAACCGGAGCCGTAACACAAGCTCGTTTAGCATATGGCGTTTTAACCATGGAGAGGTAAACACAGTGGGGAGGCCAGGAGAGTAGTAAAACACACTGCACGGGCCCGATGTCCCTGTGGACCCACACAGGGTGGACACACACAGAGGACACAGTGTCCAGTCCTAATGACAAGCTGAGGTCATTCTGCTCAATGCAGGATGCTTTACTCGTTTTTTTTGTGTCTCTCCTTCAATTGTTTTTCTTTCTCTTCAGTATATTCTCAGTTTTGTTAAGGTGTTGCATCTGTATTTCATCTCTCATCCTCAGTCCTTCCCCTCCTCGACCTGCACCCTTGAATTCTCTCCCGATTTGGGTCATTCAAACCTGTCACAACACCGAAGGCTGTTGCTATCCACTGTCAAACAGTAAACCCTAATGGGGCTTTTTTCAAAGTGGCAATCTTAACAGATCAATGCATCCCGTCGGGGTCGGATTACAGCGGCCGTCCGTGACCACACGTGAAGGAGAAACAAGAAGGGGAAAAACATGGAACTGGAAGCAAACCGAGCCGCCCCCCAAAAGACACAGAACAGAGGAATGTGTGGACCAGATAAGGTGCTACGTGCCTTGAGACAATCACCCACAGTTGCATCCATCCTTTGTTCAGTCGGGAACAATCAGGGCGAGGTTCCTGCAGGGTGTTAAGAAGTTAGATGCTGGGAAGCAGTGCTAAGGTGGTGCTAGGCTAGAGAGGCCGTAAAGGGCTGTTAGGGTACATTAGGTAGAGGAGAGGGTCTAAAGGCCTCATGAATGTTTCAGTAGGACGGGGGGCAAGTGTCTTCCAACTTTACCGTCAAAAAGCCATCATGACTCAGTGTTGGGGGTGGAGGAGGGGTGGCTGCAGCATGGATACTCTATAGCAGAGCGCATATACAGAACCTGAGACATGGACGGAAAATACACAGCATCACACACTGTACTCATGCACAGATACTCTTAGCTGTGGTGGTGCACTCAGTGCCGGCCTCGTCTCCATCGTCCACACCACACTCGCTGTCAGCCTGCATCCTCCTGGATGAACGGGGTTTCAGACCTCACACCTTCGCACACACTCGTGGTTTCCACCTTCGAGAAGCATCAGGTGCTTTAAACAGTCATTTGCAGCCCCGTTCTAGCTGCTACGTAGCCACAAGCCTGGGGGCCTCTCAGGATAACTCCCACCTTTGACCCCGCAGACCCTCGGGAGGGGCCTGAGGTCATGGTCAGTTGTTCCATGGACAACAGAAATGAAGATGTGATAGCAACACGGACTATACAACCTGGTTGACCCTGACATCAACATTGTATCGTGAGTAGGTGCAGACTCACAGCCAGAAATCAGCTGATGATGTTCAGGATCACCTGCAGGATACTGGAGAGGATGTGATGAAAGCAGGAGGGAACTAACTAGCTGCTAATGCGTATAAATGGGTATGTTGCTCACCTGCCCCCTCTCTGACCTCATGTGCATGCATTACCACATCGATGGATGCATGTGCAGGTTTTTTGGTGTTTTCCTGCCTGCATGCACTCACACATCTGTCCTCGTGTTAATACGTGGATGATGGATTAGTTTGCAGGGTTTTTGGTACGCCGTGTGGCTTCACTCTCATGATGGTCCATGGGGGGATCAATCATCTTCTGTCCTGTGTGGCCAGTGCATTGTGCAGAAAGCAGAGATGAAAGGAAGACGGAGGTGAGAACAAGCCAAGAGTGCTTCTTTGCTAATGTCCTTCAAGAGATACAGATATTCCCAACCACACAAAGCATGTCCGATTCTGTCTTATTCTCGTATACAACATGGCTTTCTTCCCCCTCTCAAACAGTAACAGAGAGAAGGCAAACATCTCTATTTGCCAGGATAGTGCAGAGTCGATGGCGGGCCTACGTGAGTGTTGCCCTCTAAGTGTTCATCTAAATGGACAGCTTACTAAGGATTAGTTGGACTAACAGCAAACATCTTAAGAGGCAGGGAGGTCACCTCGCCCGTGCATGGATGCGCATGTGGCAGGAGTACAGTGTCCATATGTTTTAAATCCTTCCCTTAGGGAGAACACATGCAGGCCTCCTTTAACCGGAGGGAAGTATAAATTCTTCAGCTGAATCCTGCAAAGCTTTTTAATAAGATAACCGGTTGCACTGCAGCCACACGTAGAAAACAGTGTGAGAAAAGGACTTTTTGTAAACCAGTTTATGCAGGCGAGCGCCGGTGTGTGTCTTCCCTCTGGTTTGTAGTCTTGTAGCACCATGGGGTCCGACTGTCCTAATGTATCAGTTTAGGGCATCCTGGAGCCTTTCAGCGGCACCGCCCCACTGAGAGAAACATTCGCCTGAGAATGGGCCCTGGAACAACAGGGGCAACCAACACCACGAGGCAACTGTCACATGCGAATTACATGGTGGAAGTCCGTGAGAGATCAGCACATACAATATTTTGGTCTGCTTTTAGTGGGAAGGCGACAACGGGCCATCACTTCGTGCAATGCATAGACCTAATCAAATGTGCAGAGTCCAACCAATAATGTGTGTAAAGGACGGGAAAGGAGTGCTGTAACAGTAGCTTCTCCTTACTCCACTGCAACACTTCATCACTTGCAGGAATAACAGTCGGGTATATAGAACAGCCTTGCGCATGAAGACACACAAGCAGCACACTGAGAACTATTGTAACGCGCGACACATGCGGAGAAGAACCCTATAACACTTTCTAACATCCCGAATGACAAAGCCAGATGTCAACCTACAAGCAGATTTACTCCTTTCAGCACTGCATTTGAATTGGAGAGGAGCCCGGCAGTCCATCAGGGGTTAAATAGTTGAAATGGTAGCAAGGAAATACATTTTTTTTAAGGCTGTTTTACAAGATAGATGAGATAGTCTTCGGGTTTGGGTTACGGAAGTACTGGTTATAGTTAATACAGTAGTTTCTGTGATGGGTGGTTTAGGGGTTACTGGGGGTTGTGGAAGATGTGTGTGTGCTGGGGGTGGTGGGCCAAAATATGTTGCCCCACGGGACCAGAGTGGAACCTCACACCAGCCCCCACAGAGAAGGATAAGGCCATCTGCCCTCCTGATGCATCAATCCCACCTAGAGGACACACACACACACACATTCAGTGCTCGGCAGCAATATGGAGAGGCTTTATAGACGGTGTTTGATCCGCCTTTCATTCAGTCAGCAGCATGCGGGCCGCTGAGCCTCTCCGTGTGTCCTCCTGCTGTACTGTCCGCCGTCCCGGTGGAAATCACCGACAACAAACGGATCTAACCGGAGGCATGAATGGCGGGACACAAGCTGATCAGCCTCATCTCTCCACTGAGGGAACAGATTTCAGTAGATCCCGACACACTTCAGTGACCTAACTCAAACAATTCTCTAAAAGCAAGACATCACACAGATAAGATGCAGCTGAAAAACAATGGAATCAGTTGTTATTTGGCTGCTCTGGTGTGTGTGTGTGTGCATGTTAACTGCCTACAGATAGATCAAATGCAGAGAAAGTTGCCTCATAAAAGTGCCTTAAAGAAGGAGCAAGGAGTTTCAATTTGGATATAAAAGTGAGGTCTAAGAAAGCTGTTTAAAACACGTGTGGCTTTGTAAAAAAAAGCCTAATTCACCGTTCTCGTTCATCTTCGTCACTTCTGGGTTTTCATGCGGTTCGAGGTTTTTTTACAGAGTGATGCTGGCAGGCTGAGGCACAGATGGACGGAGAGCTGGTGTGGTTATAGTTTACGAGTCCACTCAGCTGAGAGTCGGAGGCCTGTCTGGAGCGAGCGGAGGCTTGTTGCCTCAACATCAGCCCGGACCTGCACACACACACACACACACACACACACACGCACACGCACACGCACACGCACACGCACACGCACACGCACACACACACTGACAGCTATTAGGCAATCAATAGAAGCTAATACATCAGAGAATTTGACCACTCAGCGCAAAGAGAAGAGAAGAGAAGAGAAGAGAAGAGAAGAGAAAAGAAGAGAAGAGAAGAGAAGAGAAGAGTTCTGCATGCAAAAATGTATTTTCCAAGAATGAAACACTCTTTCTTTATATCAATAAACATTA
>CAAKHC010008571.1:0-16093 GCA_901007825.1 Macroramphosus scolopax | reverse complement strand
GGGGGGGGGGGGGGGGGTGAAATCATAGTCTTCAACCCAACACAGAACAGAGAGCAATGATGAGGGACAGTTCGACCAAGTCTCTGAGAAGAGTTGAACCATGTTGCACCCATTCAATATTGTACAAGTCATTATAGAAATTTATACATACAGCGATGTAATATACAAGAACGACAACGGACGAAATCTAAGGCATTATGCTAGCATTTTTAGCATTTCAAGGTTGCATCTTAGCTCTAAGAAATTGGCAGACAATACAAAAGGGCATTTAAAGTTCTTCAAAACCATAAGTTCAAGAGGAAAAAATATTTTTTTTTTGTTTTGTGGGTCCAAAGCCTTGGCAAAAAAATCATTTATTTGCACCTGTCCTCATTATAAATGCTAAAAAACGCATGGCTACCACATGGCTTTTAAGTCTGTTCAAAAAATCTTGACAATCTTTGGAAATTTTGCAAAGGGCTGTGAATCATTCTCTTAAAATGGCTCAAAAAGGCTTGTTTTGCAGGACTGTACTTTACAATCAAAACAGCACTTGTCAAAAAGGTGTGATCTCTTGTACGCAGGGCATCTACAATGACGACAACCAAAACACGGATGCAGTTTCTTTGTCCCAAAGTTGTCACAACTTTTAATTTTTGTCATAGAAGAAAAAAAGAGAGTGAATAATGGGGGATACTCTGAGGAGAAGCATGGTGCGACTGTACGAGCTACAACACCAGGCGGGTTCGTAGGCCTTTAATGACAATACATTCAGAATGATTCTCTTCCTGTTTTACGCTGCGCAACCAACATTGGACCCTGTTAAGTGACATCATCATAGATTCCATGTTAAATACGGGCCCTCAAAGCACGCTAAACCAACCGGTCGTCTCTCACTATGAAAATAAAAACGTGTAGATATCAGAAATCCAATTAAAAGGTGAGGGTTTATTTGGCTTGCTCGAAGTCTGTCCTGGGTTAAAACAGCGGATATAAAAAGTTTATTCTTGTTGAGGAAAATGTACTTTTTGAGGTTAGAGAAGATGACTTTTGATCTTGCGGAGGTCGAACCCCCGACCCCTACTGGGGCACAAGAACATCATCATCACTGAACACTTCATAGTTGAACTAACTGCCTGAGTTCATAAAATATGGCTGTCTGTCAGAACAGGGCGTCTGAAGTCTCAACTCTGACCTCTGCTATAGGAGAATGGCTGGAGGCGGCGAGGACCCCACAATCTCCACTTTACTTCCCTGTCCGGGCCGCATAATCTAATAGAAACGCTGTGTGTGGATGTAGACTTTCTTGGTACAAACTGCAATAAAAAAACTGTTTAATACTGCATCCAAACGTGGAGCAAAAATGTGTCCTTTTATTCAGGAAACTGTACAAAAATTACAAAAAGAAAAACCCAAAAAAGAAAAACCCAAGAGATTCTCAAGTAATCCGTTATTGCTTGTTTACATCACACAAGAACAGTTTGCACCTAGCAGCTTGTATGAAGCAGTTTTCACTCCAGACAACATAGAAAGCACACGTCTGTTAGTTTGTTGAGTTATTGTATGGCTGTGTTGAATTTGTCCTGTTGTCTTTTTTTCTTTTACTTTTTGTGGTGTTCTATGCTAAAGGCAGAGAAGCAAGCGATAATCTGTACACTGTATACACAGCACACCCCTTTAGATCCCGCCCCTCCCTCCCTCCCGCCTCCCACCCCTGTCTGCATCGTACCAGAACATCAGAAGGCTCCCACCCCACGTCCCAAAAGAACGAAACAGTAAAATGAGGAAGAAGAAAAAAAAAAAAAAAAATCAGACGAAGAGAAAAAAAAGAACTGCTCTGCTTCATGAGGCAGTTACCAGACAGGGGGAATAAAACCCTTCAGAATAAAATAAATAGAAACAAAATGGTTTACATATTGGTATGTACAATCTCTGTAATTAATCTTAAAACCATATTTGATTTTGACATCTTTTCTGAAACTACAGGACCCAAGTATAATTCATTATTCGGGTTAAGCGAAGAATCAAAGTGCCTTTGTCGCACTTTTAGAAATATTTTTTCTTGTCGCTACTCGGATAAACAATCTACAATAATTAAAATGAATCTATACAGAAAAATAAAACTTAATTTAATACACTATTTAAACCTCTTGACTATATCAGTCTAATCGGACAAATTCCACTCAAACCATTCTTCTGCAGTGTTTTTTCAAGATCAGTTTTTTCAACCATATCTTCATTCTACATCGTAACCCCCCCCCCCCCCTCCCCCAAGGAAAGAAAATAAAAATAATAAAATAAAGAACAGCTAAAAGGCAAAACCGGCTAAGTATTTGAGCTCCGTCCCTAATTCCTAACAGATCTTGAAGTCTTTTGCAGGACCTATTTGGAAATGTCACAAACGTGTGAGAAAAGGTCAAAATGAAAAAAAAGGAAAATCAGTGTATGTAATTGTTGAGATGAGATTTTTTTTAAATGGCCGCTGTCCACTGAGAGGAATACATTCATCAGAACGAGGGATCCCGCCCGCTGCTGCCCCCTAAAGTCCCCGACCAGGAGGCCTACAGTAAGTCACACTACGGTGAATGCAGCTGGACAGGCAGACAGACTGGCTCATCACGAGGCTCTCCTCCGGGGGTGGAGGGGGGAGGGAGGGGGGAGAGGGGGTTAGGCATGTTGGACAGAGCTCCAGCATCCTTTTCCCCCAGCCTTCTTCACACTCCTGTGTCTGTTCGGGGCCGGGCTGCTCCAGAGCGGCCGAAGAGGCCCAGCCGGTACAGACGGCAAACCTGCGCTGGGGGGGAGGCGGGGGGGTCACGGCGCGGCCCGGCCTGGCTCTACAGGGCTGTCTGTTGGTTTTCTGTGTTTGTACAATGTTTGCTCCTTGCACCAGCTGATCACTGAGGTTCATGTTGGGAACTCAATAAGGGTCAACAGTATTTCTGGAAGGAAAACGAGACACGTTAAGTTTGCAATTTCATGAACACAAAAGTCAAATTAAACGAAGGGCCGTTGAACCTGGACTTGGACTGACTGAACCAGTCACACTATAAACAGTTAGAAACAATCTAAGAACATTAAACTTAAAACAAGTAACAAATGTGTCGGCCTGCGCTAATGGCCAAACAGTAAATAATTGAATAATCTAAGTGCCAATATATTTCTATGATCCAGGCAGGGGGATAAATCATGTGACAGATATACTGGTACGTTACAACGGGCTGAGGTTAAATATTCATGGCGCTTTATTAGGCTTAAAAGCATCATGGGCAACAAACAGTGCGTTCAACGTTCAACAATAACCAGTGCGACGGAGGGAAGAAGATGAACGTGATTGACATTAAATGAATGATAATCACTAGAATCGGGGAGCCGGCGTGAAGAAATCTGTCCACACACGGCTCGCTGAGAGAGCAGTGTGCAAGTATGATTAGTCTAATCGAGTTCTGTTACGCTTGAGTGTGTGTGGGTGTGTGCGCTAAGACGTAAGAAGTCAAGACTTCCATGTTAAATATGTCCGTACAGTCTACATGCGCTGTCTCTAAAGTGCCTTCTGCTAATTACATCATTGTCCTCAAAGTTCAAGTCGAGCACTAGAAGTCTGCCTAGAGGAGTTACGTAAAACTGAAGAGTAAATTATTCACCAGCACGGCTTACGATAACATAAACAGCCTGCAGTAAAGAAAACGCAGTCTTTAAGGAAGCTAATGTAAATGGACTCCTTGACCTGGTCATGCTTAAGCGAATGCCGACACTCAACGAGCAAGTGGTGAATACACCTTAACTTGCTTCTTGTTTGTCCCGGTTCCAAATGAAGGATTGACGTGTCTGGTATTTACCTGTTCTTGTCCCATGGAGGGCAAGCCGGGTGAGGGCCCTGAGGCCATGGACGTGACACTCATCTGTCCAGCGATCTGGCCCATGCTACTGGTTGCCATGTTGGTGGCCATGGAGACATTGTTGAGGCTCATGCCGTTGCCGTTGTACATGTTGCTGTTATTCTGCTGGGTGAACTGGGTCGATGCCTGCTGCTGTGAGAACATACTGGGGAAAGTGACAGAATGGGTGAGTGATTTGTGATTTCACAGACACAGACAGTAACGCAGACACACAACGGTGTTGACGGATCCCTCGTGCACCCGTCTTTGCATAATCAAGACGTGTATCTACTTCATGCAAATAGACGTTGGTTGCAGATGTCTTACCTGTTGCCTCCCATGTTGCCCTGTGGCCAGCCGTTCATGTCGGGGGAGCCCTGGAAAGCAGCGTTTCCTTGGCCCTGCTGCATCATTGGGGACTGGGTGTGGGCCATGCGGGGGGAAAGCAGGGGGCTCTGTGGTGTGCCGGGACCTCCGAAGCCTCCGTCTGCCTGTTGGCTCATACCTGCGGTGGACGGATCAGAACGGGTCAACCAGAGTCGACCTGCGGGGACCCAACTACAAGCCAAACTTGAGTATTGTACTGTCGCCATTCCACGAAACTCACACAAACATGCCAGAAAAAAGAGAGACAACGGCTCAGCAACTCAGCAAGCGAGATAACTAGTGTGATGCATTGAAATCTGCTTGGAGGATTATTGGCAGGCACTTGATATTACCTACATGCTTGTAAGCAGTGAACAGGCAAGGAACTGGGGAGTAAAGGGGTAAGGAAGTGGCTGAGGTGAGAAGGGAAAGTGAAGGGAAGGACCGAGTGGAAGTAACAGCTCTGTATGAGCGGAGTGAACACGATCAGATTGGATGAATCAAACACGTCGTCATATAAATCACTATTACACTAGATTATCTGATCATCGCCAGATAACACACCGCTCTGTCAGACTGACTGACAGCCCGGATCATTACTCTGCTCATCATAAGTGTGCTTGGCTGTGATTGTTGTGCTCTTGATGCCCTCTGGTGGAGAAAGAATGTATTGTCAGGACACCATTTTGCTCAGTGCATGAAGCTCATACTGCCAACTCATACGATGTATTATATCACATTAACGGCTAATTAAGATATGATTTGAACCATTAAATGGCAACTGATTAATGCAGTCAACAGTGCGTATATTAGAAACTGGATGACTGTAAAGCATGTGATGCTGTGCAACTACATGTAGAGTCGACACAGAGACACAATGCTGCACACACACACACACACACGCGTACACTGGTTTTCGGGTGAAGTGTGTGGTAGGCTAGGGTGAGGAAGCAGTACCTGAGTTGGGAAACTGAAAGGCACTGTGCTGCATTTGGGGGCTGAGAACTGCCCCGTACTGTCCGCCCATCATGTTTGTGTTTCCCATCATCATCTGTGAGGAGGAGGAGGAAGTGGAGGAAGAGGAGGAGGTGCCATGCAGGTGGAGCTGGGAGTTGGGGGGGAGAGATGGCAAGCTAGGGGACAGAGGGGAGGAGAAGGGGCTTGTAGAAGGAGGTGGCGAGGCCAGGCCTGTACTGGTACCGTAGCTGGGCGGGTAGGGGAACTGCTGGGGGTTGGCCTGGGGGATCCGCGGGTTACTCATGCCTCCTGCGGCCATGTTGGGAGGCAGGTTGAGACCCTGGGCCCTCAAGGCCATGCTCCTTTGCTGTTGGACCTGCTGGGCTTGCTGGACCTGCTGCTGCTGCTGCTGCCTCTGTCTCAGGTGATTACTCAGCAGCTCGCGCTGACGCTGCGCCAACATCTGAGCATTGATAGTCCCCTGGAAGAAAGAGGAGGAGGGAGGTTACAGATGTTCATGGAGTTTGTTATGAATATAAAGCACGAGGACACAGTTAAAATCAAGTCCGATAATTGTGCTGACAGCAGCTCACCTGGTTTGGAGCACTGGCTCTAAGAGGTAGGTTCACATTTGACACACCGCTCATCTGAGCCATCATAGGCTGACGGTTCTGGTTGGACAAGAGACAAAGGACGAGATTGAAACAACCATGATAAGTATATTGAATGTAATGGAGAGGAAGGTAGACACAGAGGTCCCAAATATGTGTTATGTGCAAAGGTGACCTGCCAAATCTAAACCTCAACCGTGTACAATCACCATGTGTTCCATGTACCTGCTGTGACTGTAGCCGGTGCTGCAGCTGCAACCGTAGTGTGTTCGGCTGGTTGGGGACCACCCCAGAGGGCCTGAGTCCAGGCCGTGCCTGCATCCTCATCATGGGGTAACCTGGGCGTGGGCCCATCTGTCCAGACATGGGATGAAAGCCCTGCTCTTGCATGGGCGCACCGGGGTAGCCCCTTTGCGCCATGTGGGATTGTGGGTGACTGAACTGCTGGGTGTACATGGTGGGCTTCTGCTCCAACATCATGGAAGGGTCCTGTGGGAACTGGTCCTGCTCCAGTGGCTGATTCTGCAAAAGGTGGGCAGAAGACATCAGTGGAAAGCCAAAAAACAGATGATAGTGAAAAGTCAAGCAACAACAGACGTGATGAGGAAAAAGGTGAAATCCGGAGCTCACCTGTTCTATCAGTGCAGGGATCCCGAGGGCACGATCGATCTCCTCCAAGCCGTCAAAGTCTTTTAATGCAGTGTACAGTTGGGACATCAGGGCGCCCTCGTCTACTGCGCTGCCGTCACCCGTGCTGAGGCCTGCGCTACACAGCAACTCATCCTGGGGTGCTGAGTGCAGGGGCCTGAGAATAGAGGAGACCAGGACAAGAGGGTTAGGAATAATTAGCTCAACAGGAACATTTTGTCCAGAATGAAAATATATCAAGAGGACAGAGCAGCAGCTCATTAGCCTGAATTCTGCTGTTCATATTGGGGTGTGACAGCTTACCTGTTCTGGCTAACAAAGGCTGTCTGGTCAATGGGCATCATGCTATCTGGCCAGGGGGCAGTCTGGTTGGGTGGAGCCTGCTGCTGGGAGAAATGGCCGACCATCCCGATGTCCATGTCAGGTTGGGCTAAACGGGGGAAAACGACAAAACAGATTAAAATAACGGAGCATCATTTAGGTTCAATGCAAACTGGGGAGATGGAAACTGCCGACTGTTTTCTTGAACCAAGGAATAAAAATGAAATGAATATCTTGTGACTATACTGCAGCTTGCCACTAGATGGCACACATTATAGGTGAAAGTTTAAATCTGAGTCTGATCAGTCCTGCTGCATTGCAAGGTTTATGTAAACAGTTTGGTAGTTTGGACCTTCTTTATCAACGTTTAATCTATCTGCAATCATCTGATTTTAACTGTTCTAGCATGTGTAAAGGGAGACAGGATAGAGTTTAAGGAGCATCGTTGTGTTGGGTCATTCTGAAATCCACTGCCTACACCCATATTTGATTTTGAAACTCTAAGCCATCGATGTTTCCAGGGCACACTGGCACTCACCACCGGCCATCATCGAGGACTGGAGCATCTGCCGGGGCCCTGGCTGGCTGTTGGGCCTCATCTGAGCGCTGTTGGGAACCATTCTACCCTGGATGGAACCTTGCTGCCCAGGGCCAGATGATCCCAGAGGAGGGGCAGACGGCGACCCCACCCAGCCCTCCTGCTGCTGCTGCATGCCCGACCGCGGCCCACCCGGACCCATGAGTCCTGGGAGAGGAAGAAATCGACAGATCTCAGTGGACGTCGCCCACAATGAAACTGTGCAACAAGGGGAACATCAAGATGTGTAGCGCTGGGATTTGTTAGAGGGCTAACAGATGGTAGCGACAGTGAGAGACAGTGTAAATGGGATCTATTTCCTTTCACAGGTCTCTGTCATGTCATGTCATGTCACAAGCTGAGAGTGAAAGAGAGAGATCGAGAGTGAGAGCGAGAGAGAGAGAGAGAGAGAGAGGGTGAGAGGTCTTCCTGACAGTAAGTTAAGTGTTCACACTGTCACACAGAAGGATGGAACTCTGCTTCATTAATTCCTCCTGCCAATATGTAAATCATATATATTAGAATATGTCCTTCCCCCTGTGGGCTCATTGTATCTACACAACTAGACCCGAGCGTGCATCATTATTTAACTAGGCTCTTGAACAATGATTTATTTCTTGACATATGCACAACAAATAACAAAAGCTGCAGATCGCACACTCAGAGAACAACACAATGAACTGTCAGGACAAAAGCACGGCTGTCACACCCACCTGTGTTGACCATGCTGGCCTGGTTAGCCATCATGCTGTGGGCTACCATGCCTTGCTGCTGTTGCGGCTGCATGAGAGTGTATGGGCTTGTAGCCCTTATGGGGTATTGTAATGAAGGCTGCTGGGGCGACACATTCATGTCCAGGGACACACTCCTCACCGGCAGACCCCTCGCTGGCTGGCCTGGACGGACAACCCCAAAGTCTGAGGAGAGGCAGGAAATGGATTTTAGCCGAATGCAACAACTTCTATAAAATAAGAGCCTACCTGAAAGTGTAATTGATAGTGAAATGATACGGAGATGGTAAGTAACATTCCAGTAAGTGTGGTACTCACTCGTTGGTCCCATGCCAGCCGCGATACTCCTGTGTTGCTGCTGAGCTGCCAGGGCAGGATTGTTCTCGGACATCTGCAGGATGTCGTTGATGATGTTCTGCTTGTCCATGGGACTGGGCAGCGACACAGGCCGCGGCTCGCAGAAGAGCTGCGGCTGAGCATTCTGCAGGTCGTTCAGGATGTCGTCCAGCTCCGACGACTGGAATGCACAGAGATACGGAGGGGAAATTGGCATTTCGTAACCAATTACTGCTCTCAGAAACACACACACTCATATATGTTTGTCGAGCATGCACAATTACCGCAAACAAAGCTGGAGTGCAAACACAACAAAGCTTGTAGTGTTGCCCTGGTTTCTAACACAGCAGTAACCTGTGATGACACGGACCACTTTCCATTAATTCACTTTGATTTATTTTCAGATTTCATGAGAAGTTATGTAAATCTGTTATATCAATATGGCCACTGATGTGGTTTTCCAAAGAGTAGCATGGGAGACCAGACAGTATGAGGATTGTATTAGTCGTAGCCAAAGTTTGAATTGCTCTCCGCTTCCTATTGTAAACAGCAGTACAGAGTCGGCCCGATACAGCCGGAGGCGGCTATCATATACAGCTGAGCTTCGGAATATCTGGACAGTTTTTGTTGGTTTTTTTCACACAACTATCTTAAACAAAGACGAGGCCATGCTGGGATCTGGTTTCACTTTACTCAACTGTAGAATTATTTGGCCTGTGAAAGGAAATTCCCTTGAAGGGTTTTTTTTTTTTTTTTGTTTAAAGACACCGACACTGTCTTTTGTCTATTTTTCCTTCCAAGTCTGACATACAATAGTGTACAAAAATAAACATCTTGCAACACCAGTACTGCTTAAACGCTGCTAAAAACCGAAGCTTTAACAACGCTCGGTCGAGGAACAGCCACTAAACGGCATAAGAGAACGATTATTCACTTTACAAATGGCAGAATCTATTGCAGGGACTTTGAATATACCGGAAAAACAAAAAGTATAAGTTCCCATCAACAAAGGTGGTCATAGTGTTGTTGTCCATGAGAGGCCTGGGGGATGTGAGGTAAATAAGTTGTAATGGCAGCGAACGTCCACTAGAGTGCAGCACACCTGGAATCAATGACAACTTTTGATTGGGACATACTGTACAGTAAGAACACAACACAGCAGCTCTGCTTCAATGGTACACTTCACTGTTTTTGACCTACCAGGACCTGTCAACGCTTCAAAAAGACAAGCAAGGATGCAAGAACACCTCAGGGGAGGATTATCTAACATAGTCAAGCTATAAAGCCTGGTCATGCCTGCATATACATTTTTTTTTGTTACATTTTTTTGCTTCTCCTCCTTCGGAGATCCTGTTTAATAGAACGTCTCCATAAACACAGCAGCACATAGACGGCCACACAACGCTGATCCCTCTATAAGCACACAGGACGTATGGACGCACTGGAGAGACTAGCAGAGTTTGGAATGGGGGGTGGTGGTGGGAGAGAAAATCCCTAATGAGGTCAGGAATGATGTAATGCTCCCATACACTTCTCAGTTTGCTCTCTTCCTCCTCCTCCTCCCCGTTTCTGTCTCCTCCCACTTTCTATTCTCTTGACCTCTCTAGTTGCCGTTACCCTTAATGGGTCCTACTTCTATCAATCCTCGTTACTCTCGTCTCCCGATGCATGCCAGTGTAATGCAATGCACATCCACGTCCTTCCCTGCTGCATTTCAAGCCGATGGGCTGCATTTGTGCAACACTGCAAGAGGTTGTTAGGCGTGACGAGCGTTGTGAGATATGTGCTTTAAGGTGATGTCCTACACGCAGATCTCAATTTAACATCCTGATATCAGACTGGAAGAACAGCTCAGCTCACATCCGTTATGAAGTTTTTGTGGGAGACCACAGATTTCATCTATGAAATGTGATTGTTTAGAGTGACACAATTAACAATGCGTCATTTCAGGCACGTGTGATACAAAGGGAACTTGCCCCAAAGAACAGTAACGTGCTCAGGAACGGCAGAGGCTGATTCGTCACCGGCGGGATGCCAAACTTGTCGAACATCTGACAAATCGACAGAACTTTAACCCAGTAACATCTGTAAGTGAAGGGGTTTGTTCTTTCGGATCATTTCCACATATACATTTCCAAGAGATGCGGTGAGGCTGGTGTGGAATTTAGGGCAGTACGACCAGTGTCTGTCTGACCTAGCCCGTCTTTTTGGAGGAAAAGGAACTGAGAAACAGGGACGGGAAAGCAGAAGTGCCTCTGTCAAGTAAAGCAAAAAAAAAAAAAAGTCCTTTCAGGCCAAAAATGTATTCGCTCTTTATGAAAGCTGAAAAAAGCTCTTTTTGAGATCTCAAGGATGAGAGGAAAATTAACTGCTTTTACTGATGTAATATTAGCAGGTTAACTCTGTTGCTTCCAGTTAGTTCTGTTACTTCTTTTCCCTTTTTTACACCAAACTAATCACATGATTTAAACATACATCCTTTATCACGACTTGATTGATGTGATAATGATGAACACGTTTTTCAGCGTCATAATATGGCGTAGAGAGGAGGAACTGAAACATGAGCTTACTTAATTTCATGCGCCAAAAATCGGAGTAGTGCTGCAGCAGAAGGCGGCTTCATTAAGAATCGGCTGTGAGTTTATATTAACGCGATGTGCAACAGCGCACACGTACCAGAAAGCTCAGATAACCCTGCCTCGCGCGGGCCCGCGGGACCACCCTTCTGTACCATACCTATCGTTCCTTCAGCCATCAGTGAAGCAGCTACAACCCGAGCTCTTCTCTGATTTCTCATCCAGCTCTGCTCCCGCCATCAATAATTCAGCCCTCAAACAATCATGAGGAGGAGGAGGAGGGAGGGAGGCAGAGTCAGAGGGAGGCGGCGAGAAAACAGTGGGTGAGGTTAGAAGAAAGGAGGATGAGTGGACTTTTTAACAAGTACAGTCATCGTTCACACATGGCCAAGCAGCCATTCAAGAGTAAGGAGAAAGGACCCAGTCAAAGACATGTAACGAGCGATGAAGTCAGAGCCGAGTTCTGGGTGGACGGGGAACCGTACTTGGGGAGATCGGTTAAACAGGATGTCGTTTTTAGTAAAGACGCACGGGACTGAAAGAAATTCAAAGCTCAGCTGCCAAATACAGAAAATAAAAACCTCTAGTATCAAGAATTACATATCAAATCTGTTCCTCCACATTTCTATTTCCCTCCATTGTTTTTCATATGTTGCTTGCTCATAAAAACGCACCACTCCCTCTCCCTCCTATCTCCATGGTAGCAGAGAGGACATGCAGCAGCATATGGCTCATCATTTTCACTCTGCTTGCCGAGGCCGGGCTCTCCTGGGGGTATCTACACCTCTCTCATCTCTCCTTCTTTGTTCAGTTCCACAGCAGTTTCTTATTATCCGTCCAATCACCTTTTCCTCATTTTCGCATGCACTCGAGCCGAGCACACGCTGTACATACATCCGCGGCGAAGCGCGCAGGTCTGAGCAGACATTCTGTACCGCTGCCCCCTTAAAACAACACCGGTTCTGCACAAATGTTCTTTAATGATCCCCTTGTAAGACGGACGTCCTGATGCTGGTGGAACCGGCGACGGCAGGCGTTTGAAATGGGTCAATCACTGCAAGTTTTGACCTGCTTTTCAGACCCTCCTCCAGACAGGAACTGGATGTGATTTGAGCAGTGCTTTGCTGTTTTATAAAAGGGTGAGCGTTGCTGCAAAAGAAGCCTGCACCTGTACATGTAAACTAGCCCGACTGGTCTCAGTCATGCAAAAAATAGAGACTGCAAAGCAAAACGAGAGCTCATGTAATTTCATGTAATTCTATGTAATTCAGTGGTTTGGGAGTGATGATAGAACAAAAGTCCCAAAGCCAAGTCTTCAATGTGTGTTCAGCGGAGCACGTAATAAAGGTTTCCTGTGTAAAAGGTTATTTGTCCCTCCTGCGTTAGAGGATCAGAAAGTTGCTCTAAAAAAAAAAAAAAACACACACTGCCTTTCTGAATCCTCTACTACAAAATCATTTGAGTTTCACCAGCAACACTCTCCCGAGCTCACTCGCTCGTACTCTTTTTCTCCCCTTCTTTCTTTCAGTGCCAGCCGTGACCTGAGCTCGGTGCCAAACCCGCAGATTCCGGCCAAACTCAACCAGGATCAAATGGCTGGAGAGCCACGGGGGCTCCTTCCAAATGTCACAGTTGTTTGAAGCTGGTGGACTGCTTCTCTTCGTCCGGGCTGCCAACGCACAGACAGCGCTAGGACCAGATGTATTAAAGTTACAGTGCCGAAGATTTCAGCCCTGGTTTGACGTGACGACACCTGTATTTATAGCGGTAAAAGCAAGTGTAGTGTAATACTATCGGTCAGCAGGGCAAACTTGGAATTGTAAAATCCAATAACGGCAGACCTTTTTCCATCATTCTGTGAGCAATAGGGATCCGATTATATCCCGGCACATGGCTTCAGTCTGTGCATCAGCGGGGAGCAGTGAAAGGAGTCACCTCGCTGAGAAGCCGGTGTACAGCCTGTCACCTGCAGCTCCATCTAACATCACTCTCACTAAATACTTCCCTAAGTATTTCAAACTGAGCCGCTGTCAGAAATATGCCGAAAATAACAGTCTGCAGGAATCCTTTGATTAACTTGATTTAGTCGTCTTTTTGCATGAATGCATGGAGAAAAACTCCACAAAGAATGAATGTAATCATACGGCTGCTAAAGTGATGGGCTCTTAAGAATAAAAAAATAGTGCAGAGCGTGCAGAGCATTGCTTCGAATACGTTACGGTAAATAAACAGAAGCATCAGGGGCTAACATCTGTGTTAAAGACGCCACTGAGGACCTCACCTCGCGCTGTCATCGCACACAAAGAGGTAACATTAGTGACATAAAACCAACGTCCAGGAGCCCTGACGTCAGGAATATTACACAAGTGGAATTCAGAATAACAAGTCCGCCAGCCAACGACTCCACGGAACGATGATACATCCTATTTGTCACGGCTCAGGTTTTCGCTAAGTCAAAACAACTCGTCAGCGCCCAGCTTGACACGTCTTCATATATTTCGATGAAAGGTGAGGAAGAATGTCACAGATTTTTTTTTTTCATGCTTTGCATTGACTTTCTTGACGTCATCTCATTGTGAATCTGCGGGTTGCAGACTCGTACGGCACTTTTCGGTGAATGCGGTGGGAATAATAACTGCATGCTGGCGGGCTTTCATCAGCAGGAGCCCAATCACCATTTGTGTTGCCTATTTCAAAAAACAGGTAGTAACTTATTTAAATGGAAATTGTTGCGATTGTTACTTTAATATGAGCAAATACAAAGAACAGGAGTGATGTGCAGCGCACGTGGGAAGACTATGAATGTGACTGTCAACAAATACAAGTGCAACGATTTGGTTTCTCTTATAAGGAGCACACAAGGGAGAGCAAAGGTTTTTCTATAAAACTGACCTGTTCAGCCCGGTCATATCCTACGTCTTGTTTCTCTGCTTTCACGAGGGGGTGTTTGCCCACTTCGACCTTCACTTCCCCAGGCTCCAGCTTAGGGACTTTGTCCTTCAGTGCACCGTCGTCCTTATCCAGTAGGTAGCGTAGAAGGGCATTGTCCTTCTTTTTGGGACTCAAGGGCTCCTGCTTGGGAGTGATTTCTGCCCCGGAACCTGCACCGCCAGCACCTTGGTTTTGCTCCTGGCCAAGCTCTTTGCCCGTGGCCTCGGCGGTGAGCTTGGCCAGGTCTACAGGAGACGTACTGTTCTGGAGCAGTTGGTGGAGGATCTTGTGTTTTTCTTTAAGGGATGTGGCGTGAGTATTACCTCCTGCGAGGCATCCCCGTACCCCTGTCCCAGCCTGGTCCTTGCCTTCCCCTCCTGCACTGGGGGACAGAGGCATCTCCAGAGGCTCCGGCTTGGTGGTGAGCAGTTGCAGTAGCTTTGTGTGGCCCTTGTTGTCATGCAGGCGACTGTGAGCATCATGGCACTCTAGGGGCCCTTCTCTCTCCTCCTTGGGCTCAGCTAGGTTGCTCTCTGTCTGGCCCTGGGTGTGCCCTTGACACACCTCTGTGTGAGGGCCAAATGAGTCTCCTGTACCACCAGGAACACCACTACCTCCTCCTAGTTTTGACATTAGATGAGTGTTTACTCCCGACCCTGGTGTGACCCCAGCTGGGGAGCCTATCTTCCGGTCTGGAGACCCCAGTGTATGCGCATGAGCTTGCCCATGCCCGTGTCCTACACCATGGCACTCGCTAAGGACTTGCAGAGCCGACAGAGAATTGCTAGTGTAGCTATTAGCATGGGGGCTAGTTGTACTACTGCTACCTGCGCTTCCAGGCCCTCCACCGCACATCCCCACTGGGGAGGGTGAGTGCAGTCCTCCTGCTACACGAGGGCTGCCGGCCCCCCCGGGGCTACCACGATGCCTAGGGGACAGCATAGAGTTCTGTTGAGGTGGATGGGGTCCACCGGCTGGGCTGGGGCTGGCACGAGAGGGGCTGTTCATTCTCCAGTTTTGGCCCTGCTGGGGTGGTTGCATGCCGCCAGTGTGGTTGTGTGGTGGTGGACAGCCAAAACGGTAGCCCTGCATGTGACCCCCCATGGCTGCTGGTTCTCTGGGGCCAGCAGGGCCTGGAGGGGAGAAAGGCATGCTGTTGCTGCTGATGGTAGTGTCTTGGCCCTGAGGTCCCGAACCTGGCAAACTGCCTGGAATTGGAGGGGTCATAGAGGGAGTGGAGGAGTTCATGGGTTTAGGAGCCATCCCTGTGGCCTGATTGCCAGGACCCATGTCCTGGCCCATTCCGCATACTGTCTGCTCCCTAGACAGAACACACACGGATAATACAGCAGATTACACAAACCGTTTTTCACAAGCAAGCATTTCCATTCATCATTGAACTTCAAAAATAGAGAATGCCACAGCAAGGTCTTGGGTGTCATTTGCAAATAAGTGACATTTGTTTTTATAGGTGAATCGCCTGAGAAGCAAGCATCAATTTTCATATCGTCTCACCCACACAGACTGCTTAGTATGTATGGCTGCAGGGCACTAATGGGTTAAAATATGCACGGAGGCTCAAGTCGGAGATGTGTTGTGGGTCTGACACAGCTGTAGGTAGACACATACCTCTGTAGAATGTGCAGAGACATGTAGAGCTGGGGTTCGTTGGTGGCGGGTGAGCGCAGTAGTTTGCTCTTGGTGTGGGCTGAGACGATGGTTCCATCGGAGAGGGAGAAACGGTAGAAGGGGCTGAACGCTTGGCCATGGCGGAGCACTACGGACAAACAGTTGGTTAGCATACAATAAGAATCGTAGTAGTAGTAGCTACATAAAAACACCCTAATGACACGGACTAGTCCTTTTAGTTCCTGGCGTTACCTTCCTGCTGGTGTCTCTTGGCAAAAGACATCTCTCCGTCATTTTGCAGGTGGAACCGCTGGATGCAGCGCCTCACCAGATCCTCCCAGCCCGGTTTCATGGACGCCCGCAGTAGACTGGTATCAAGGGAGGTTATCTTCCCTGCAAACAGCCAAGATATTGGAACGCATTAGGGAGGCTGCAGTAAGATGGAGGTAAGGACTCCTTTATAATCACCATTGATTCAGTTGATGGAGATCTCTCAGAGATAAATTGGAGAACATATCACTGCCTGGAAGAATTCCTCCACAAGGCCACTCTC
>CAAKHC010008562.1:22359-41732 GCA_901007825.1 Macroramphosus scolopax | reverse complement strand
CTGCTGGTAGGCTGCTGCTGGTAGACTGCTGCTGGTAGGCTGCTGCTGGTAGGCTGCTGCTGGTAGGCTGCTGCTGGTAGACTGCTGCTGGTAGACTGCTGCTGGTAGACTGCTGCTGGTAGACTGCTGCTGGTAGGCTGCTGCTGGTAGGCTGCTGCTGGTAGGCTGCTGCTGGTAGGCTGCTGCTGGTAGACTGCTGCTGGTAGGCTGCTGCTGGTAGACTGCTGCTGGTAGACTGCTGCTGGTAGGCTGCTGCTGGTAGGCTGCTGCTGGTAGGCTGCTGCTGGTAGGCTGCTGCAGGTAGGCTGCTGGTAGACTGCTGCTGGTAGGCTGCTGCAGGTAGGCTGCTGCTGGTAGGCGGCTGCTGCTGGTAGGCGGCTGCTGCTGGTAGGCTGCTGCTGCTGCAGGTAGGCTGCTGCTGCTGCAGGTAGGCTGCTGCTGCTGCAGGTAGGCTGCTGCTGCTGCAGGTAGGCGGCTGCTGCTGCAGGTAGGCGGCTGCTGCTGCAGGTAGGCGGCTGCTGCTGCAGGTAGGCTGCTGCTGCAGGTAGGCTGCTGCTGCAGGTAGACTGCTGCTGCAGGTAGGCTGCTGCTGGTAGGCTGCTGCTGGTAGACTGCTGCTGGTAGACTGCTGCTGGTAGCCTGGAACTCGCCTACAGAGCAGAACATCTGACTCCTTCCTGCCTATGATCTACGGTCAGATTCCAACCTTTGCTAAGTGGGTCTTCAGGTAGAGTCACATGCAATGACTGAGTGGTTGTGAGGGGACCTGCTTCACATCCCCAGAGAGAGCAGGAAGAACAGGAGGTCAATGAGGTCCTAATTGGGCCTAGTCAGGCGTCAGTCCATATAATTAGCTTCTCAGAAAGTAAGACATCCACAGTTGAAGTCCATGTCTGCTAACAAAGAATAGTGCGAGACAAACCTCCTTGGAGCTCTGAAGTAGACCGCGTTAGCCATCTTTACCTCCTGTGGCCCCCAGGTGCTGTGAATCTGCCAGCGGTGGCAGTGGGGATGCTGGTGGGTGGAGTCATCATGAAGAGGACAGGTCTCTCTCTGAAGAACATCCCACGCTTCTCTGTGATCATGCTGACTACCTCCACCCTCCTCTGTATCCCGCTCTTCTTCATGGGCTGCTCCACCCAGAAAGTCTCGGAGGTCAATCACTATCACATCGGGCCGTACGGGTGAGTGACAAGAAGATTCTTAGAGTCTTAACTTCTCCTGTTTGGTTTGTACAAGCTTCTGTAAAATAGAATCATCAAGGAATACACTCAAACTGCCGGACCGAGCGGCAGCTTAGTGCTTCCTGTTCGAATCTAAAATATGAGCCAGACGTTATTCTGTCATCCTATTGGTTAACATCGAGGAACTCATCATAGTAGACAAAGTGCGACATGCTTGACTTTCGGTCGTCGAGCATCATCTCTGCTGCTGCATCATTGTTCTTCGATGATGTCACACTCCTGCTCGTGATTCCTGATATTAGTATTGGACCTCAGGCTGGAAATGTGTTATTGACAACATCATTGTGTCAAAATCATGTTGAATTTGTGAATTCTAAACAACATTTATTGGCACGTCACTGCCACCATGTGTACATCAGTGGAACAGCCCGAAACCGGAGGAAGGAAATTGGATCACTCCTGTCTTTCCACCAGTGTGTTTCCACGTCACGTGTGTGTTTGCATGTGTGTGTTCTCACATGTCCACTCAGAATAACATTTCTGCATAACACCGCTGGTTTAAAACTGACAACAGCTTAAAATAAAGGCCTGTACGTCACTGGAGCTTCACTCAACAACCAAAACTGTGTCGTGTTCAAGCAACTATCTGCTTTCAGTTTTCTGTATAACCGAATATTTATGAATGAAGTACATATCATTAGTCGCAGTCCCAGCAACAGTTGAGTTTGTTTGACCCCGCCTCTTTCCTCCGCAGGTCTCTGCCCACCTGTTACTCCAACTGCTCGTGTCCTGCCGGGGCCTTCAACCCGGTGTGTGGCTCTGACAGTGTCGAGTACGTTTCTCCCTGTCATGCAGGCTGCACCAACTTCACCAAAGACCCCAACAACACCCGCATGGTTGCGGTCAGTGCTTCTCCATGCATCTGTTTATGTCTTCCTCCTTCAACCTAAAGACTTCTTCTGCCTTTCAAATGCACGCAAGTCATGTAGATGTCTGACACGATGCAGCGTAATAATGTAACACAGGAGAGACACTTTTATTCAGATGCAGAAATGAACCCTTTTGTTCAGGTCCTGGCACAGGATCGGGACATTAGGCTTTAAGGGTGTAATTAACCTTTAATTAATGAAGGGTCCTTCAGTCTGTCTTTAAATCTGATCTTCAGTTTTAGTAAATACTTGTTAGATTACAGAAATAACTCCGATCTTGGTTTAGAATTACAGTATTAGAATATCTGATCTATCTGTATTTACACACGTGATGGTGGAGCAGTGAAGTTCAACAACTCCATAATGTGTCTCATCATCCAGCAGACACGGCTGCTGCTCCCATCAGGAAGCTAGTAGCTTTAGCATCAGACCATCAAGTATTTAAACATCACAGCTTGTGCATCATCGAGTCGTGGGTGGATTGTGTGGATGGTGATGGAGTATTCGTCCCTCTGACTCAGCCTGTAAACCTGCTGTGGATCTCCGTCTGTCTGAATGGACGAATCAACACAAATCACTCAATTATTATTTTAATTTCCATCTTTGGAAATCCGAGAATTCAATGAAGCACCCGACAGCAAAGGTCTGAGGCCCCTGAGGCTTCAGGTAACAACCTTAATATTGTCTGTTCTTTCTGTCTGGTTGCAGCTGTACACTGACTGCATGTGTATATCTGCGGGCCGGGGCCACGCCCGCCCGACTCCCTGCCCAAACAGCTGCCCACATTTCCTCCTGCCCGTCACACTCGTCATCTCTCTGGCAGCACTGATTGCCTGCCTCACTCACAACCCCATGTACATGATGGTGCTCAGGTAAGAAAGTATGGCAGCAGATCACAGCAGAAGCACATTCACAGGACACATCAGTTAACTATTGGATGATGTCTGGAACCATTTTACTTTCAGTGTGTGTGATAGCTGCATCATCTTCACCTCTCTGTTTCCTCACCAGTGTGGAACTCTTGTTTTATATTCTAGTTTTAAGTACGTGTCCTGACCATCTGCCTGCAGTAACGGCTGCAGTTAATGAGTTCACTAATATTAGAGAGCTGAGAATGAAAGAGGCAAATAGACTGCAACACATCTCCGTGATGACCATTGCACTGTGGTCCATTCATATGAAGTCAATAGTTGTGTGTTGTTAATATGAGACTGCCTGAAACATCCAGCACATGTATTCATGACCGCAGCACTTTGTCTGATCTGATATTGTCTTGAGAGAAGTTTGACACTGTGAATCTTCGTCTGTTCTCTGCAGAATTGTTCCCTCTGAAGAGAAGTCGTTTGCAATAGGAATTCAATTTTTGCTCATGAGAGTCCTGGGTGAGTCAGTACACAAATACTGCTGATGCTCATATCAATAATTAATTATTGTATTGATTGTATTCATCTCACCCATGAATGTCCCCAGATTCCAAAATATCCACTGATAAACATGATGAAACAAATAATGACA
The DNA here is from genome assembly GCA_901007825.1 of Macroramphosus scolopax. Taxonomy (NCBI): domain Eukaryota; kingdom Metazoa; phylum Chordata; class Actinopteri; order Syngnathiformes; family Centriscidae; genus Macroramphosus; species Macroramphosus scolopax. Next base: position 38,104 of record CAAKHC010008562.1, on the reverse strand, counting down.
TGAATTAATTGTTACATTGTATCAAATAACTGTGAAATTAAATAAATTATTGAACAATTACTTATTTATATTAATTACTTTTTAATGTATTTATCATACTACACAATTTAACTTCGTAGTTAAAGAAAAGTGACACAATGAAAGAAGGAAATAAAACTGTCAGCAAGTAAAAATGTGCTCCAATAAATTAAGTGTGAAATCAAACTCATTTATTTTATATTTATGACTTTCCTGTATTCTTCTTGTTCTCCGTGGTATTGAACATGTGGCTGCTCCTCCAGTGGGACGGCTGCTTTGCTTGTGGTTCTCAGCTCAGTTGTTCGCTGTCGTTGTTTCTCCCTCTCAGCCTGGCTTCCTGCTCCGGCTCTCTTTGGGACGGCGATCGACACGTCATGTATCCGGTGGAAGCGTGTGTGCGGGAAGCAGTTTAGCTGCAGTTACTATGACAACAACATCTTAAGGAACAGGTTGGACAATCCCTCAGAACACATAACAGACACACATCCTGCATCCACTGCTAACAGTCCATCGTTTGTTGACTCCTGCAGGTACCTGGGCTTACAGGTGGGTTACAAGGTCATGGGCATCGTCCTGCTCGTGATACTGGGGTGGAAGGCTCAGCGGACCAGGGAGTACAGTCTGGAGAAGAGCCCCGAAGGACTGCTGTGACCCCACGGAGACTGTGTGGATCCAAGCGTCTTTAACGAAGCTTTGTTGTGGTGGTGAAGAACAATGTGTTGCACAAAGCTGTGTGACTGGGAGACAGAAGAAGTCCCCCCCCCCACATGGTGCTTCACTTGGACTGAGGAGAAGAACATTTCTAATGTTTTTCAGATGCATTTAATGGATAATAATGATTGTTTTTGGAATAACATGACCAACTTAGTCGAAGGACATCTGAAGCATCCGTCTGTTGTTCTACCTCCCAACATGTTGCATGTGAGACAAGAGACATTATTAAGACTTTATGATCCAACAGCAGATAAACAGCTCTGTTTGTTACTTGTTGCTATAAGTTGGGATCTTTCAGGTTCCTATTTTCCCTGGGAACACACTCTGTAACTAATTAACTGTATAGCTTAATATTTAAGTAAATTTTCTATTGATGTTTGTCTCATACATAGAGACATCTGTGATATCTACTCATTTTATATATGATCATGTATAACATTTGATTTGATTGAAATCCTAATACATTTTATAATATTTTGTACCTACATACTCTGTTACTCATTAATTAAATTAAACCCATATTTTGCTACCTACTGGTGTGGTCAAATGGTTGTTATTACAGAGGAGTGCCTACATGATGTTAGCACAACTGCCTTGTAAAAATATACAGTACAATAAATGAATCTCCAATATGCAGCCTGAGGTCTGCACCATCTGATGTTTTTTTTTTACTATATTTAACGTTGTTAAGTTTATGTTTAAATTGTGTAGTAATGAATACTGTGTACTCTTTATATACTCAGTTCTGGAAAGAATGCAATGCATGATTCCTTCATTTCTCTCAAAAGTAACTCAGAGGATGTTTTACCAACCTTTAATTAAATGCACGGTTGCAAGATATAAAATCTAATTTATTGATATAGATAAATAATTTATATATGAGTTGTGTTGACATAATAGTGTTGCTAATTACATCAACTCAATGCTGTGTGTTGTTTCAACTCATATTTGTGCATTAATGGGTTCAAAACAAATTTCAAGTTGTACCAACTTGATGGATCTGGTGCGATAACTTAATTTTTTCAGACCTCAGCTCAGGATTTCGAGTCCCTTCCCCTGCCCACTCAATTTGATAAGTGATGAAAAGTGTCATCCCCCCCAGTCCACCCCAGGATCTGACCCACAGATGGAGGGAATCAAAATCCAGGAGGGAATGGATATTCGCTGATGTGCATCATATATACACTGAATCTGAGCTTCCCAAGGAACTTCAATGTACTAGAATAATGTTTTTTGTGCGCCTTTACATGATACATATGTGTACCAAGTTTCGTGTCTCTACGTCCAACAGGCGTTTGGGGCTCTTCTTTTCCAATTTTCTAGGTGGCGCTATCGAGGCAATTTTGATCACTCATGTACCACACCCATAAAATACGTAGATTTCCCCCGGCCGAACACATCTGCAAATTTCCATGACTTTTTGAGCACGTTTAGGCCCTGAAAAAGGCGATTAATAGGGGGTTAAAAAAAAGAAAAATAAGAAGAATCCGTACAGTTTCAATAGGGCCTCGCACTGCGTGCTGTGCTCGGGCCCTAATAAGAAACATTCGAAATACAATAGGTCCTCGCACACTCTGTGCTCGGGCCCTAATAATAATCAGTACAGTTTCAATAGGGCCTCGCACTGCGTGCGTGCTCGGGCCCTAAAAATACAAAACTTTCCCCAAACTTTCCTTGCATGGTTTGTCATGTGTTCAGATGGCTGCATATTGTCTTGTATTCGTGGCAGATGTAGCATGGACGAGTATTAATAAATGTATTAAGTTCTGGAGTTTTTTGGGGGGTAAACATAAGGAAATCCTGCGTCTGCTGCTTCAGTCTGACATCGTGTGTTTTTAGAGCGGCATAACATAGTTTTTCTTCGGAACAGCGGCCTCTACTGGTACAAGAGTAGAGGCCGCTCTACAAGTGGTAATAACAGGACGCTGGCACATTTAAATCATTCGACATGTCGGTGGGGGCAGTACTGCACTACTTGTAACATCAACTGACGAGCATCAGACGTCAGTGGGGATCTGAGCTGGTTGTCTCTCCATCTGGACTCAGCAGTTGTATTCTAATGTGGTTGTTAACAGCTATCTGAGTTACAAGCTGCAGCAATGTTAAATAGTTACAAGCATTGAAGAAACATACAAGGACGGTGGGATCATTCTCCCTACCTAGAAGCCAGTGCACCATCAAAATTACTTTGAAGCTATTATTTTAAGATAGTCACCTTATTGCCTTAAATCGTTCTCTAAATCCCTTAAATCTCTTTAATAGTGTTATAATCATGGTTGTCTGCCTCCCTCGATGGTAACACTTCTGTCTTTGTAAGAGAAGTTTGATCATGTCAAAAAAACATGTACCCCCAGCCTCGTGCCCCGTCTGCTCCAACTCACATGACGTCATTTCATATCAGGGCTGACAGTTCATCAGAAAACGACGAGGGGACGCGCATGCGCGGAAGCCCCGGGGTGTAAGAGCCCCACACACCCCGAGCGTCACGGCCCGGTGCACCAGCGGTGTACTGCCATCACGAAGGAGGGAGGAGAGAGAGAGAGAGAGAGAGAGAGAGAGAGAGAGAGAGAGAGAGAGAGAGAGAGAGAGAGAGAGAGAGAGAGAGACAACATCACCGCCTTCTTCATCCATCATCTTCACCGTCCAGCCCCGAACGGTAACAGTTTCACCCAGACGGTCCTCTGGTGTCCTCAGCCCCCCTCCACCTCTTCAAGATGTCCGTGGGCAGTGACTTTGGAAACCCTTTAAGGAAATTCAAACTGGTGTTTCTGGGGGAGCAGAGCGGTGAGTCGCGTTGAAATGTTGCTGGTAAAGTTCCTGTTCGGTCGTGTGAACCGGCTGCACCTGCTCGTCGGTCAGGAAGTTGCTCTGGTTGTTTAGCTAGCTAGTCTCGCGGTTGTTGGTTCCTGAGTTCAGACAATGTCTCCGCTTGTTCATACAGTTTGTGAGGGTGTGGAGGTCTTCATTAAATCCATCCTCCAGCCTGTTTCACACTGCGGACGGGGGGAAGGGGGGGGGGGGCACTGTCGCTGAGTTTCACGGTAACTTAACGTTTGACGCCTGTTAACACATGTTAGGATGACTGAGGTGGAATCTGTGCATGTTGGGACATCGTGCAGCCTCAGATGTGATGCTGTTGATGAACTAGTGGGAGGTGTGTGTGTGTGTGTATGTGTGTGTGTGTCTGTGTGTCTGTGTGTGTGTGTCTCTGTGTGTGTGCGTGTCTGTGTGTGTGTGCAGACACACCCTGGTTGTCAGGAGCGATGAGATAACTTGTGTGGCTGCAGTCTCTGCCCTGGTGTTGTTTCCTGTCTGCTGCTGAGGCTGAACAACTTCATGATTTCAGATGCTGCCTCGCTCTATGAGTAAATGTTCAAGTGTTTTCAGCATGAAATAAACAGACGTCCCTATATCATGTTGTGGATATGTGATGCGTCTGCTGTATCTGTGCCTCCATCGCCCACACCCTCAGACAGCCAGGAGCTTCTCCATTACTGAGTGTTTCCCTGCAGCATCATCAGCACGGAGCTGACTGAGACGGGATCACAGTCTTTATCTTTACTGTCTTGTTTGTTTAGGATCTAATTCAATTGAGGCACATGAGTCACGGTTCAGTCCCTCGTAACTGCTATCGATCAGCCGATACAGTGAGGTCATCCGTCACGTAGTATATTGTTCTATGTACCACAGTGTGTCATGTTTGGTATGTGAGTGACAGTGTACCTACGTTGGCTGCTCTGAATCAAACGAGGGATTATCATCTCAAACTGAGATCTCTTCACTGATCTTCCTCCTGAGAGGGAACGCACGTGCTGATGATGAGGACTCCCTGAATCAATTAGTTGACTAATTGATTTGTTGATTGACAGGCAGGAAATAGCTTTCAGGACCAAAACTTAATGAACAAACTAATTCATGCAGAAAAGGAATGTATAGTTTCAGATCATTGATGGTTTTGCAGAGTTTTTAAATGCTCCAGATTGCTGATACCTGGTCTGCATGATGTATTCATTCTAAATCCAGCGAGAACATAAATCTGTTGCTGCGCCTTTAGAATATTTACGGTGTTAACCTAATAACCGAGCTACCAGCCGGACGGGATTTGACCAGATTGGCGTAACGTTCGGGTGTGCAATGTATTCATAAAACCCCTGAGCTGCCTTCTGTGACGTCGTTAATGAAGGTCTAACTGAGGGGGTAAAGGGACATTATTTCTTGTCTCTTAAAGTGTGAAGGAGGTTTGTGGTGGCGGATGGTGTGACATCATGGTGCGACAGCGTTTAGGACCGTGGACCAACATGTTTCATGCTCCCCAGTGTGGCAGGTTCAAACTGCCAACTGTAATTCTTCAATCAGAGCAGCAGAATGGAACAAATCCCATTTCCATACCAAGCCGGATACCGTTTTACTATCATTTAAATGCACAACGAGCTAATGTGAGTCTTATAAAGACTCCAGGTTCTCACGTAGGACAAAGAGACGGTGGAAGCAGACTGACATCTGAGAGCTTCTCAGCTCGACTGCACATCTTCTTTATTCTCTAGTAAACATATTTCACTGGTCATTTTGGTTTTGTGAGTCTGTCAGCAGTCAGGGATTCTGTGGTCTCTGATATCTTGAGATGAACAGACGTGTGTGTTTCACAGATGAACATATATTGGTTGTAAGTGACAGAAGGCCTGAATTATTGATGAGAAACATTTTTCATTAATCTCATTATAAGCTATCTGGGCCACATAGTGATTAAATTCCTTTTATCTTTGTACAGCTGCACGCGTCGCTCGTTAACATCTGGTCTGTTGATATGTTGTTGTAGAGGCCTCCAGTGCTGCTGCCTGTCTGTCTTAATAACAAGACGTGTGTTAGTATCACAGCAGTGTTTTACACCACCAACAGTGTAGAGCTGCTGTGTGTCTTTGTTTACTGGTCCCATCAGAGGTCCGACAGGAGGCAACAATCTGCATGTCCCATAACCGTAATAATAATAATGTTGATCTGGTGGGGGACCTCATCCGCAAGATGAACCTTTGACCTAACAATATAATCTGAGAGGTGTGTAGTTTTAAAGTGTGAGATGCTGGGGTGGTACTCAGGTGGAGTGAAGTTGGGGTCTTGTATCAGCGTGAGGGGACTTTGTCAACCAGTGCTCATGCAGACAGCAGCGGTGCAGCCTCCCGTTTGATTGGCCCGCCTCGGTGGAAGCGTGCCCCTCTGACATGTCTGCTGTAATTGCAGCCAGTGCCCAGGCGGGCGTGAATCCCGTCAGATATGATTTATTAATGAACGCGACTGGACTCAAGTGTGTCAGGAATAAGAGCATCAGCACTGTGGCTGCTGTGAGAAGAGCGTCTGGTTCCTGTGAACGCTAAAGGTCCATAATGGGTCTATACAGGGAAAGCTGGCACCATGTTCTGTGTCTCAAAGAAGAATCGGTTAACGTCAGAGGACTGAAGGCTCCACATTTAGTGGGTGGAAGCAGGCAGAATGTTCAATGAGCTCTCAGGAAGTCTCTCCCCCTGCATACATCTCTGGGTGTTTTCTCCAGTACAAAGGAGGCCGGCTGAAGACAAAGCTGAAGGAATGAAGCTGGTTTCCAGGTCTGTGTGCTCCAGTCCTGGTGGATACAGTATCTTACCAGTGCCAGAGCGATCCAACAGGTCATTGTTCGCACACCTCAGATTACTGCTCAGCATTTATTGGGTCATCGATGATTGTCCACAGGCAAATTTCCAAAGGAGCAGTGCTGCATGGTACTTTGTTAAAGCCAATTGTTGTTTGTAATCCCCTGCTGCGTGCTTCATTTCACCTGAGACAAACAGATACAGAATACATTTGCTAGACGTATCCACATGGCTGCCACCACATTCTGCTCACTGTATCAAACTGCCATCTTTCAGAGCGCAGTTACTCCCGTCACACAAACCAGCACTGGCTTCCAAACACTGCCGAATCACTGGAGCAATATGCTCAGGTGGTTGTCTGATGCATCAATCACCGAGTCTGCAGCAAACAGCTGCTTAAACAAATGAGAGTCTGTCTTGGATGGCAGCAGGAACATTTCCTCAGAAAGGTGGATGGAGATTCTACATATTTACTCACACAGGCACTCATCAATAGCATGCAGGGTTTACACAGGGATGGATACATGGCAGGCTGAGGGAGGTCCTGCAGCATGATCGCTCACTGTATGTGTTTCCATCTCTCATTGTTATGTGAGATTGGGGCTCAGTGTGGGAACAAGACCATCAAGTCTGACTTGAAACTAAAAACTAAAAACTGCTTCCGGTATTTGATGTGTAGATAATGACGTCTGTATGAGTTCAACCATTTCCTCCCAGAAGCTGAGACGACTCTTCTGTGAGGAGAACATCCTGCTGGTGACCAGCAGAGGAGATGAAGACTAGATGTTGCTGTGCCTCCTTGATAACTTACAATAGCTTACATCATAACACAGGTCTGTGTCGTCTACATATACCTGCTTATAACATTTTAATATTCAACCACGTCCGTCTCATCGGGACAATAATTCATCTTCCTATAGTTTAATGTTTCGTACCACATATTATATGTTCTCGTTTATCCAGTTTAAACTGAGCGTATCATCAGAGGCGTACACGATCTCTGTATATGATCAGTGTCACATGACACACAACTGGTTTGTGTGCGATGGAGCAGAAGTATCAGATTTACTGGCGTTAAGAAGAACTCGTCTTCACGCTGGCTTCACTTGTATAAATGGAATCAGACTGGGGAGGTGTAATGGCGCCCCCGTGTGATTGTAAGCTGCATGTCGATGTGGAGGCCGAGGAAGAAACCAACGAACCTTGGGGCCGTTGAACATAGTAATAACCTGATGTATTTCCATGAGGTTTGGTGGAGGTCTCTGCTCTCCGAGTGCCCGTCTGTCAACAGAAAGACACAAACGATCTGCTCCTGAGTGGAACTCCTGACGGAGGCTGACTGGAGAAGATGTCACGACACCTCCAGTCGTTCACAACAACACTGACACATCCATCACGTTCCACCGAGTAATTAATGAGGAAACAAACGTAAATGAATGTGAGAGGAGAAACTATATCTGATGACCGTTTATCTCTGCACTTCTTATTCATGTGAAATCTCTGTGGAGTGAAACAGAAGCTGCCTGAGTCTCAGCTCGATGTGGTCGATGTGGTTTTGACTTCTTATCCTCCGTCTCATCTGCTTCTTCTTGCTGTTCTTCCTCTTTCTGCTGACTCGGCCCCAATCTCTCCCTCCTTCTCTCCCTCCATCCTCCTCTCTTCTATCAGAAGGAATAGAAATAATAAAGTGCCTCTGTTGTCTTGTTAGCTGTCATGTGTGCGAGCAGACTACATCACACTGCAATCATCTTATGATCAGCTGACCTTTGACACACCATGTGACCTTTGACCTTCGACGCACCATGTGACTGACAAGAGACGCTTTCTGAGTCAAAGTAATGAAGACAAATTTGACCAACGTTCTTTGTTGGAACCACAGACTGTATCTCTCACCGACCTCTTGAAGGTTGTCTTGATGTTTCAGCAGCGTGATGAAGGTCTCTGGTACCTTCTGATAGAATCATCTTCCGCTCTAACATCTGAGGATCCAGTTAACCGATCGTATTTGTCCTTTCATTTCTTATGTGATCTTGGCAGTTTGGAGTAACGACCCCCTGACCGCTTTGATCATCTGCTATTGATCGACTCTGCTATCTGTCAATGGTGGTAATTGATCACAACTTAATGCATCCATCCCAGCATCCTGCTAGGTCCTGAAGCATACGTTCACCTTACAGCACGAGACTGAAACCATCATTTATATCTTATAAGCTTCATGTTTTACGGAGAATATTTAACACATCTGATGGCTTGTTGAATAGTATTGATGACTATAATGTTACTTCAATCAATAAGTGCTTCATGTCCTGCAGAGCAGGAACACCAATGACTGTGTAGATCTACCACACAGCTGAGTGGCAAAGCTTCTCAAACAGTCTGGTGGATGAACCAGGACTGGACGTCTGCCTCCGCAGCGACGTACAGAGACTGACGTCACTTTTCTTTCTTAATGTTCCTTAGAATAAATGTTGAATTCTAACTTGAACTAGTATTTAGGTGGATTGTTTATTTGCCCTCCATATCCTCCTCCGAGGTTTCTTATGGAGTTTTAAACATGATCCGAGCTGCTCAAACAGAGCGGCTCTGTGGATACGAGCCCGCTGTGGAGGAAGGCTGTCATTTACCCAGTGTCTCTGGGTTGGGCAGGTCTCCATCAGTGTTCACCCTTTCACAGCTCCCCAGAGGAGCTGCTTCATCCTGACGGAGCCTTCAGCTCACCTGCCGACGTGTCGCTGGCGTTCGTTCACTCATTGCTGTGATTGTTTAAAGTAATATTAGTTATTGTGTTTAACCAGCAGACACCAAGTCTCATCAAGATGCCAGTGAGAGCGTCCTGCAGGGATTTATTGGGTGGAGGCAGGCTGAACATCCATCACTGCAGTTTAACAGAGTGCGGAGCATTTAATCCCCGAGATGAATCACCACAAGAAGACTTTATGGAGGGAAACAGGTGGCGGAGACGCTGCAGTACATTACAGCTTCTCCACTGCACTGTTGGCCTCACCAGGTCCAACTGGGCCACTAAAGACTCTGTTGTAGAAGCCTGATGTAGTTCTCCACTCAGAGGATTTGAAAATAAAGATGGAGGTTGTCTATCAGCCTGTGATGGAGCCCGGTAGAAGGCAACCAGGTGCTCATGTGTCTCTTTCCCCACGGTGAGGCAACACACGACACACCGGTGAGAACGTGATCACTCGTTAGATCAAAAATGTGCCAGTATCAGATGTCATCTCTCGTCACTGATACCGTACGAAACGTCACATGGATTATCAAGAGGTCCTCTGACCATTCAAACACTAAAACGTGACTACGCCCACTCAGCAGACCGAAGGGTTAACGTGGATTCAATCATCTTTAGCTTCTCTGTATGATCCAGTGATCTGTGAGTCTCTGTGTGTCGGTGTGTGTGTTCTTATGATCACAGTCCAGGACATCAGGTCGGACCCTCTGTGGACACGTCCTGCTCTCCTTCATGTGCAGGCTGTTTCTGTCTCCACGTCTTCTGATATTCCGCTTAATGTGACGTCGAATGGCTCGTTAGAGTTCAGTGGAGCTGAATGTCTTTGCGGTTGATGTGTGCAGGTCGACTCCGTCTGTGTTCAGTTCGATGTCACGTTCATCTGTTATTCAGAGGTAAAAGGATGTTTCGTCGTAAGAGTTCGCAGGTGATCAAGGCTGCATTGTGCCTATAACTCTTCATGTCTCAGATCAGCAGTGTTTGATATATATTTGTATAAATTTTACAAGAAGAGTAAAAGTTATTTCTCATTTGTAGATCGAAACTTTTTGTTGAAAAAGAAACTTAGTTTTATTTATAATAAATACACTTTTTGGATGAATTAAACGTGGGCGCCTCGACACCGACGACCTCTTGAGATGATTTTAAGGTGGCCTACTGACGACCCCGTCCCCTCGCTCAACGTTTGTCTGTTTATGTGTGTGTATTCACCAGCTGTATTCGAAGGTGGGTGGAGGCGGTGCTATAATGACGAGATGTCATCAAACGTTCTTTACTAACTAGAAGGGTGGAGGCGTTATCTGACTTCTTATGGCAGTTGAAGGAAGATGCAGTTTGAACGAGCCCACACGGTGCTGAAGGAGCTTTGATCAGGCGGATGGAGTGAACACACGGAGTGGGCGGAGCACGGAGACGGAGCGTCATCATGTTATCACTCTGACGGCCACGCCCACTGGAGGCCGTAACAAAGGAGTCATGGATGAAACATTATTATTACTGCAGTTATAAACCTGGTTATTGGTTCTCCTGGGGACGTTAAGTCCTGACTGATTGTCATGGAGACGAATGACTGAAGCACCGATCCGTCCCGCCAGCCGATACTGAAGCAAAGTCCAACCTGCCAAACACATGACGTCTTTGGTCAGGTCTTAATGAATCGTATTCACGTGTTATTAATGTGGAGGAAGCAGAGCGCCGTTATCAGATAACAGTGTTTGTGTCATGATTGTTGTGGCACCGTCTCACCACCGTTAGCAGGACGTCCAGTTACTCGTGCACCGAATTCAACAGGAATATTTATCATCACAGACTTTTTGAGTTTACTTCACTTTGTCAGTTTTCAGGTGTAAACACAACGTTTCAAATGTGGTGTGAAAAGGGCCTCGTGCACACACGTTATCCAAAATAAGAACGTGAGCTGAAAACCAGAGCCTGGATTGAAGTGACTGACAGCTGCTGTCTGACACTCTGTTCAACTCCTTTCACTGCTCAGGGTTACTTTAATTATTGTTTTTTTTATATATATATATTTTTTTTCATGAAGAATCCATGTAGCATGTTGATATTAGCGATCAGAGACGGACTGTTTCAGAGACGTCCTGCAGAGCTCTCAGGCTGCCAGGTCTTCAGGAGTTAACACGTGTGGTTTGTTATCTTAGACGGAAAGAAATTCATTTCAGACCATCTGCTGTTTGTCATTCTGCTGTTCTGTACGCCAGCTGCTGGGACGATGAATAAACAACAACACAGATGCAAGTGTCTGCATCTTCTCTTCTTCCTCAGCAAGGAAAGTCATATAAGCACTTATTTTTGTCTCTGTTCCTTCATTCATTGATGAATATTAGATATCAGTGTCTCTCCAGTGGCTGAGTCTCATCCCGGTGTCGTGCGAAGGCAAGGCAAGCCCTGTTTTATTTTTATCTGTCTTCCTGTGAGAGCGAGTCAGGCCCACAGCGTAAACAGTGAGTGTTGTGATTGGCTGCCAAGACCTCGGTTGGGTTCCAAGACGCCCACTGCCTGGTGACCAGCAGCGGGTTTACCTGGCGGCTTCTGTTCTCGTTCATCTCTATGAAGCCTGACGTGTTTGAAGAGCTTCGGGCTCATGCAAATATAAAACTCCAAATGTTTGCACAACTATTTCTGTTTTCAGCTGGTGAAAAAAATATAATCCTTTTATATTTTGTCTTAAATATTTCCGTCCCTGCAATCAAACACACACCTGCCGACATAAACACTGTATAAATACACTGTATATACACACTGTATATACACACTGTATAAATACACTGTATATACACACACTATATATACACACTGTATAAATACACTATATATACACACTGTATAAATACACCGTATAAACACACTGTATATACACACGGTATATACACACTGTATAAACACTGTATATATACACACTGTATATATACACACTGTATAAATACACTGTATAAACACACTGTATATATACACACTGTATATATACACACTGTATATACACACTGTATATTCTTTTGATTTTGGTTCATCAAAAACGGCGACAATCAAGTTTCTCTTATTACTTTGAAAATCTTTAAGGTCACTACATTCACAATCACCTGCACTTCCTGTGATATCTCAGAGGATTGAATTGATTTGGCTCTGGTATATTCTTTACTTGACTGTAATGTAGCGATGAGGGAATCTCTAACTAACTTATTTTATGGTTTCGTAGCTCCCCCACGAGAGGAGGCAGCTGAGCTCGACTGCGCAGGGTCTTTAACATCCTGTAAAATTGCCTTTTGTGGGCTTAAGATGTGCGTTGATGAGCTGTGTGTGAGTCCTGGAGGTGAACATGCAGCTCCTGCAGCAGCAGGTGCTGCATTCTTCCCGTTAATTGGCCCTCATGTTGCTAACTCACTGTGCAGCCTTTGAAGCATCACACCAAGCAGCGACTCCATTAGATTCAAGGCTGATGCTGGAAACCAGTGAGTCAGGAATCTGCTGTCTGTTGGAGTTTATTCAGATGTCTTTCAGTTGTTTTCACATTAATAGCTCGCTGTGAATCGTTTCACAGGTTGAATTCCTGCATCGTGTAGATGTGGACAGCAGAAGTTCTCAGAGTTTCATTGTTAATGACAAAGTGTCACAGCATTATTCACATTTCATTGTCAAACAACCAGTTGTGATGGAATCACTCAGACAGAGGAACATCTCTCCCACTGAAGGAGCCTCCGAGTTGTTCTCCTCCTGGAAGAGAACATGATGAGGAACAACAGCAGATTGAACCACTTGAAGATGTATTTGATGGGACAGTCAACAGCGTGATGAGGTTTATTAGAGTGTGAAGCAGTCGTCTCCTCCTGGACAGTCGGTGCTTTCTGTTTCTGTGCCAGCATGTGGACTCGATGTTCTTGAATGTCTAGTTCTCACACAAGGCTTCACTAAGATGTTAAAGATTTAAATGTCTTATATAACTCAGTCATCCTCGCTAACCCCGACTGCAGCTACGTCACAGAGGAGCTCCTCTATACAATAATAACATCTATAGGCTGTATGAGAGAGACAGAAGACGTTAAAGTCAAACTGCTCACCTTCTTTTAAAGGCTCTTAATTAGGAAAACATGGCGAAGGGATAATAGATAAAACAAGCTTCTGTCCCAGCAGACGGACACAGTTAGAACTCTCATCTGGAGTTCTGTCTTTAAGTCTATTCACAGTCCAGGAGAATGAAGATGGTCCTCAGGTCAGCTCGGCTGACGAGCTCCATCAGTTTCTCCTATCAGGGGGCCACTTGCACCAGACGACGTCCTTCACTGATCCAACACGGACGTATCAATCAATAGCATTGACAAGAAAGTTTTATAGTATAAAAGTCAAGCTGAGACATTTGAATCGTCATCACAAACTGCTGTGATGTCACTGACGTCACCGCTTGCTCACCTGTCCTGTATTCTCCGTTAACTGGAGTCCGTTAGAGGAGATGTCTCAGTCTGTCAGAACATTAATTAAAGGTTGTTTGGTATCAGCACAGATATGTTGTGAGAGTTAAAGTTGAGCCTCCCTCTGATTTACTTTAATTTAATGAGCACCAGCTCGTCTCTGTAAAGCCGGCGCCCTGAGAGAACCTCCTTTAATAACTTTCTGTGTCATATTCAGCTGCTGTGGACTTTAGTTTACGTGTGACTGAAGCTGCTAATCATCTGAATCCATCCTAATCTCTAAAGTAGTGTTCAGCCTTCGTAGCAAAGAGGATGAAAAGATTAGGAATGCTCTGAAATTCACAGCTAATTCTGAAGTTTAATGAAAAATCTGCCTGGTTAATCATTTCACTCCGGCCTCACAGACAAATACTGCTTTATTGCAGCCGTGAGCGTAACTAAGCTTCCTGCTTCCTGCTTCTGCCCCCGAATATGAAAGTAACAAACAAACCTGAGTTCTTCTGCAACTGAAGATTCATGATGTTCAGTGTTCATGATACAAACTGAACTCTGCATGTTGGACTGAGACACGGCGTCACTGTGGTGTTCAACACACAAGGATGTTGATCTACACTATAGAATCTACACTATAGAATCTATCTCCACTATAGAATCTATCTCCACTATAGAATCTATCTCCACTATAGAATCTATCTCCACTATAGAATCTATCTATACTATAGAATCTATCTATACTATAGAATCTATCTACACTATAGAATCTACACTATAGAATCTATCTACACTATAGAATCTACACTATAGAATCTACACTATAGAATCTATCTACACTATAGAATCTACACTATATAATCTATCTACACTATATAATCTACACTATAGAATATATCTACACTATATAATCTAGCTACACTATAGAATCTATCTACTATATAATCTATCTACACTATAGAATCTACACTATCAAATCTAGCTACACTATAAAATCTATCTATACTACAGAATCTATAGAATCTATCTATACTACATAATCTATAGATTCTATCTACACTATATAATCTATCTACACTATAGATACACTCTAGAATCTACACTATAGATACACTCTAGAATCTAAACTATAGAATCTATCTACACTCTAGATTCTACACTATAGATACACTCTAGAATCAACACTATAGAATCTATCTATACTATAGAATCTACACTATAGAATCTATCTACACTATATAATCTATCTATACTATAGAATTTATAGAATCTATCTATACTATAGAATCTACACTATATAATCTATAGAATCTATCTACACTCTAGAATCTACACTATATAATCTATCAAACTATAGAATCTATCTACACTATAGAATCTACACTATAGATACACTCTAGAATCTACACTATAGAATCTATCGACACTCTAGAAGCTGCACTATAGAATCTATCTACACTCTAGAAGCTGCACTATAGAATCTATCTACACTCTAGAAGCTACACTATAGAATAGGCACTATAGAATCTATCTACACTCTAGAAGCTACACTATAGAATAGGCACTATAGAATCTATCTACACTATAGATACACTATAGATTGTTGGTGTTATACTTTTAATATTTCCAATACTTTATTCTATAACATGTTGTAGAGGTTGTAATAAACAGATTATAATGAGTTTTCATTCTGAATAGACTGAATTAGTGGAACGGTTTGGATTAGCTGCTTCATGTCTAAAGTGGGACAACGCCTGAGATAAGTTATCTACATGATGGATTGATTAGTTTGTGTGAGATCATTAGCATAGTCAGTGTCTGCACATCCGATCCTGCCTGGCAGATATGGAAACCAAGAGAGGCCTCAGACACGTGGAATTAGTCTCCCAGTTTAAAACACTTTGTGTAAACAGTTGATGACCTGATTGTGGACGAGTCTCTTCCTGCAGAGCTTCGATACTCAGAGTACGATCCTTTACATGAAGGCTTGTTGGTGTCCTGCAGCTCTGCAGAATCATAATGATCCGGCGGTGCTGAACTCTATATGTGATCCAGTGGAGGATATAAGAGCTCAGCCATCCGTCTGCACTGCTGCTGCAGAGATGGAACAAGAGGATGTGATTCATTCTGCTGGCTTCCTGTTGCTAAGACATCTATCAAAACGTCAGCCAGATCCAACCAACCGTCTCCTCTCCACCAGGACTCGTGTTCCTATAATGATGAATTCATTATCTAATTGATAT
>CAAKHC010008562.1:7025-19310 GCA_901007825.1 Macroramphosus scolopax | reverse complement strand
ATGTGTGGATGAATGTGTGGATGAAGGTGTGGATGAACGTGTGGATGAACGTGTGGATGAACGTGTGGATGAATGTGTGAATGAACGTGTGGATGAACGTGTGGATGAATGTGTGGATGAACGTGTGGATGAAGGTGTGGATGAACACCTGAATGAATGTGTGGATGAACGTGTGGATGAACCTGTGGATGAAGGTTTGGATGAACGTGTGGATGAACATGTGGATGAACTCGTGGATGAACGTGCAGATCAACTCGTGAAAGAAGGTGTGGATGAATGTGTGATATCCCTGTGATGCTGTGCCTCCAGTGGATCCTGCTTCCTCTTTTAGTTGTAATTTGTTGAGTGTTGAATCACCCTGATACTTGGAGGCTCCTTCTAACGTCTCACTGACACTAATGACTGTTGAACAGGATCATCTTGGTCAGGTTGTGTTGATGAGCAGAGTCACTGAAACTGACGTTTTCATTCTTAGTGTTCATTGAATCATCCGAGTGAACTAATGATTCTATATTTTATACAAATATCCAAGCTCATTATTATGAGCTTCACAGCTTCTTATCTATTAAAACCTTTATTTTAGCATTAAGTGCTAGTATTAAGGCAGTGAAGGTTCCTGTCACATCTCCAGCATCGTCCTCAGGGATCAGGGATCAGACCTCCTCAGCACAGTGTCCTGCCCTGACTGTTCCTGTTGCTGCCTGCAGTCCGTCTCGCTCCGAGGCCGCTGCTGCACCTCACAACCTCAATGCAGCTGGAGAAATTATTGTTTTGAAATTCGGCGGCCGTCAGAGTGCTGTGATTCTGAGGGGCATAGAGGGGGCATGGCTCTTAGATAAATGGCCCTCTGTGCCGGCGTCATGGTGACGAGGCCTGAAGGGACAGAGCTCTCTCCTCATCCTCACTGCTCAGCCTTGTCCTCCCATTCGAAGTGGGAAGGCGGCATGTCAGTCAGACACTGGACAGATGGCATCTGCTTATTTAATGATATCCCCACTCAGAATCCTGTTCACTGTCACTCTCTGCTCCGCGATGGTTTATTCGCCTGTCGTGACAAAAGTAGCCTGAGTGGAAACTCACATCTGATGGTTGTTTTATTTCACCGCGCAGTAAAAAACCTGAGACCTCTGAATGTTAATTAAAATGCTGCATGCAGCTCACAGTGAGTCTACACAGAGGGGAGGCTACAGCCGATGAGGATCCGTCTTACATTAATGACGTTATGGTCTCAGGGCCTTCGTATCACTGCACGCTTCTGTTTTCATGCTTTTAGAACCCAACAGGTCCAGTTCAGTCGTTGGACGCAGAGCAGCAGGATATTGGAGGCCGACGGTCCTCAGGAAGATGAACCTTGAGTGTGGTTGTGTCAGCAGGAGCATGTTGAGTTGGACAGAGTCTCATCAAGCAGCCACCCAGCCGAGAGAAAGAGAAGCAGGCGTCCTCACTGCCTGGCAGCGCATGCTAAAGGGCTCCGAGGCCTCCAGAGGCAGCTGGAGCTGTCAGTCACACGCAGCCACCAGACTGTGGCGGCATCAGGCCACCGAGCCGGCAGCTGCCTACACACACAGATATTTAGTGTTGAAAGTGTTACATCTGATCTGTGATTTAGTTCAAAATATATTAAATATCAAACAGATGTTAAAGATCTTATACAACCATTAATGCGCTTGTTTTGTCTGACGATCCAAAAACCATAAAGTCTCCTAAAGATCTGAGCATCTTGTTTCCTGCTAGAATTTGTCAAGAAAACAGTTCAGATTGGAGAAGCTGTGAGCAGATAATCATGATAGTCACACTTCATTTATTCCCACATTAGTCATCATCAATGATTGATGGATGATCAAATATTTATCCACTAATTTAAGTAAACAGGAATTATTCTGCATATTCAAAGATAGTAAATGTGAAAACTTGGTAGAACGTGTAATTTGCACATATCCTATGTTACCACGAGCTCAATATCCAGACCACCTCTACAGTCATATCAACTGAAGCATCGTGCACAGATGCAGAGAATAAATCCTCAAAGCTTTTTGAGTTAATTACTTCTCCCGCTGTAATTATTCTGTTCCACCTTACCAACGCTGTCTGCTGTTCTGTGGAGAGAAGCACCATCACATGAACTTCAGATCAACCACAGAGTTCTGTCAGACAGAGCCAGAACGCTCAGTGATTCAAGGACTGTAACCCCGACAGATGGACGGCCTTGGACGTCTTGTTGGGGGGAGCAGTGGTGGAACAAGTATTCAGACTCTCCACTTACATAAAAAGCAATAAAAACACATGAATATTCCATCTTTAAGTCTTTTATATACATTCAGTTTGTAATGACATGTAGTTTACAATGGAGTTGATCCAACTACATTAACTGCTTGAATTTAAGTCAGGTGTACATCCATGGAAGACCCGGTCCGTGCATCACTCCTCCACCAGGGTCAGTAGTGTTTGTACCACGTTAACAGACAAACAAACACAGCGAAGGTTCACTTATTGTTTCATCACCATGTCATCCTTCATCATTTGTTATCACCAACAATCTGATGATTGTCTATAAGTCTGCTAAGATATGAACGTATTTTATTAAAATCCACACAATCTGTTGAGTGGATGTGTCACATCAACGCCTCAGGTCCTTCGCTGATTGGACGATGCATCAATACTGATCGATGGATTATTACACCTCTCGTCATTTCAGTCACAGCGGGATGATGAGGTCCACTAATGGATCTCCTGATAGGTCTAGAGTCCAGTGTCGCCTGGGAACTCTGATATATATATAGGAGCCCTCGGTACCTGCTTCCATTATCTTATCTGGCAGCAGGATTGATCCTGGATGAAACACATCTGATGTCTGACTTTGTCCTCACACAATCTATTCTGAAGTACAAAAAGAACAGAAACAGTTCTTTGAGGGCAGATAATTGTAATAATATAAATACTATTGTTGGTCAGATGAACTGACTTGATCTTTGTTACATTATGATATAAAGTACAAGTCTCACTGGTTTCTACTCTAACATTGTTCAGTGTTGCATTATGGGACATCAAGTTGGCGTGATCAACTACGGGAGCCCTGATGATATCACGTCTGTCAATGCTTAGTGGTTGAACGGTTCTCGGGACAGAACCCCTCCTCGACCAGTCAACATCTGCCAAATCAATCTCACCACGCTGAGATCCTTCAGCCCGCCAGGTAGCTGCTAACAGCTGACAGACGACGTCGTTCAACGCAGTTCTCGTCATCCACAAGCAGAGCGACAGAAGAAGCTCCAGAGTCGTTGTGATAATTACAAACCAGATCTATAAACACCCTGAACCACGTTAAGACAAGAACTGATCCCCGTTATTTGATGGTTGACTGTGATCAGATGAGGTGGCAGTCCGACCTGTCAACCAGCTGTTCTCTAGTTAAAGAGGGTTAGTGAGGTCCATCAAACATGTTCCGCCCCCCCAGGCCAGAGAGCTGTTGGTCTGTCTCCTGACGATGTGCTCTGGTTAATAATTAATAATGAATATTAATCATTCCTCAGGGTCTAATCTGTTCATGCTCTGCCGTCTGTGTGAGATTCTATATTTAGTACTTTATAGAACATGTTCCACTCCAACATCTGTATTATTTAACTTCAATATTGTCAATAATATCACCTTCAGTATTCACAGGGGACATCAGTGTTCTTGTGTGTCTTTAATACCAACATGATTTGACAAGTCAATCTTCCTTTCTTTAACTTCTCCAAACATGGATTCTTTGACTCTATAATGTCCTGGAGTGACAAGACAGCTGTTGACCAGCTGTCAGATATTTGAAGTATTAACATTTCCTGAAGATATTGACTGTCTGCTAACACATCCCAAAGCTAAGGACTTTATTTTGATCCTATAGAAATAATCTGTATTCCTTTTCATCAGAGTGTAGAGGAGGAGTCTTCATGCCCGACTAACTCTCCGTTAGTCCTCGTAGTAACTGGCATTGCCAAGGAAACCGTTGATGCCGAGCTCTGTCACAGCGGGTTCCACCACTGAACACAGAGAAACACAAATGATACAAACGTATCAATTATCAGTGTTAAATACTGTTTCAAAGTAGATTTGATTGTAAACAAGCAGGAAACATCATGTAGTTTTCCCCAGCAGATATTTTAACAGCAGCAGCTACAGTCTGATGTGCAGCAGGTCAGAGACTTTAACTCTGACTTTAACCTATAGACTTTAACCTATAGACTTTAACTTATAGACTTTAACTTATAGACTTTAACCTATAGACTTTAACTTATAGACTTTAACTTATAGACTTTAACCTATAGACTTTAACTTATAGACTTTAACCTATATAATTTAACTTATAGACTTTAACTTATAGACTTTAACTTATAGACTTTAACCTATAGACTTTAACTTATAGACTTTAACTTATAGACTTTAACCTATAGACTTTAACCTATAGACTTTAACTTATAGACTTTAACCTATAGACTTTAACTTATAGACTTTAACTTATAGACTTTAACCTATAGACTTTAAACTTTAACCCCGCCCCCGACACTAGTCACAGTTCTCTATACATTCAACGAAACATCTCGGAATAGAAGGGAGAGTGTGAACGTATTTCACATCTGGTCAGATGATGAATTAGTGACACTAATCTTGTGTCTGGAGCTGAAACTGTGGTTGCTGTAAATCTCTTCTTTGCTGCAGCGACCTCCGTTATTATAGTTCCCTCAGGGATGCTGATCTGTGATTCTCTTCCTTCCTTCAACCAGGCCACAATTGGAATTGACTTCCTGTCGAAAACGATGTACCTTGAAGATCGAACGGTAAGACCCTCAGTTAAAGTATGATATCAGTAATGCTTGCAGTGTGTCAGTAGTGCAGGACGTCCGTCTGTCAGAACACATCTACACCTGCTATTGAACTGTGATCTGTAATTCATCATCTGCAACGTGTTGATACGTTGTGATTGCAGTTTGATTGGATCTGCATGACAACATCTGGGCAGGTGTAAACACAACCCACACAACGTGCAGGCATCTGTAAACCTGCGCAATGTCTTCATTCCAACTCTGAGCGCTGATGTCACTGAGCACGCCGTGCGTCACAAGATTAACGCCCATGAAGCCATCAGGAAACAAGACGCTTATTAGCTCTACAGGGTGAGAGTGGGAAGGCTGACTTCATACAGGCACTGGTCACATTGTATTAGCAGGTGTAAATGTGGTTTCAGGGACAAACACATTCAGTAGATTTGTTCATCTTCACCAGCACTGAACGTACTGTACATACAGCGGTTTGACCTGGGAGGGGTCATCATGACTCTGGATGTGTTGTACATTACAGACCTGTGTCATGTTGTATGTGTGCATGTGATGACTCTGGATGTGTTGTAGAAGCTTGTGTGTCTGGAGAGAGCCTAATGTTTCCAGGTTCTCTGACTATCAGAATAATCTCAGCCTCCTCAGCTTTCTCTCTCTGAACCCCAGGTGAGGTTGCAGCTCTGGGACACGGCGGGACAGGAGCGCTTCAGGAGCCTCATTCCCAGTTACATACGAGACTCCACTGTGGCTGTGGTTGTCTACGACATTACAAGTGGGTGTCCCTCATGTCATCATGGAGCTCTGTGTTGTCTTATCTTTGCAAAGTGTTTCAAACTCAGATCGCCCGCCAGCACTAATGAACTTGGATTACTGATATAAATACCATCCTGATACTTTAGCTCAATGAAAAGATCTGTGATTGAATGAGTTCTTTGATTTAACTTTCAACTCCTTTAACCTGATTGTTCAGTATCTTATCTTCCTGTGTCACAGGTTGAACATGAGTGGTGTGTTTGGATCAACAACAGCAGCGTTTAGATTTCACTAACTGCACCTTTCATTTTCCTCCTTTCTCAACAGATGTTAATTCATTCCAGCAGACGTCAAAATGGATCGATGATGTGAGAACAGAGAGAGGAAGTGATGTCATCATTATGCTCGTAGGCAATAAAACAGACCTGGCAGATAAGAGGTTGGTAGTTTCTCCCACTGCAACGTCACTGCTTCTGTCACATGTTTTTTCTCAGTCATGTCACCATAGCAACCTGGACTTACTGTGGCGTTTGTCTGCAGTCACAGTCGGTTGAGAACAAAACTGAGAGAGCCAAACCTGACAACATCAAACTCCCTGCAGGGGAGGTGATCTGATTAGATCCCAGAGCATCTGAGTACATCTGTATGTTGATGAGAGAGAAGTGATTATCTTCAGACATCTGAGTGTAATGTTATAGAAGCTCAATGTTACATGAAGAAGGAACATTATATAAATGATCCGATGAATGCACTCATTCCCTTGGGATAAATAAAGTATCTACCTACCTATGAACTGGTTGTGTTTCAGTATTTTTATTATTACTATAGCGACGCCTCAGCTGCCTCTCTTCTGTCTGATAAGCAGTTTCTGTCAGATTGCTGCTCTGAAATGAGAAATGTTTTTCCTGCTCGGGGAAAAGTAGTTTGTGATTTAATTCCAGGTGACACGAGAGCAACAATGAGCTGTGTGCACAAAACATACGTTTATCAATGATAAGTGACGGCGTGACCTCCGCGAGGAGAAGGTGAGAGGCTGCTGGAGGAGCAGCATGTTTGATAGAACTGTGAGATGAAATGAAAGAAAAGCTCAGAGAAACTGGGAACACATGACATAGAGAGAAGCAGATATACAGTAGAAGAAGAGACGTGGAGAACGAAGGGAAGATTGGACCAAAGAATAGCTTGTGTACCGATAAGAATTCATCGCGTGATATAAGTCTTTGTCTGAGATCGATTTCTTATGTCAGATCATCACCCACATGTAAACTAACATGTACAAGATAGTGTAGATATACTGTGTGTGTGTGTGTGTGTGTGTGTTCATACAGGTGTGTGCGTTCATACAGGTGAATATGTTCATACAGGTGTGTGTGTTCATACAGGTGTGTGTGTTCATACAGGTGAATGTGCTCATACAGATGTGTGTGTTCATACAGATGTGTGTGTTCATACAGGTGAGTGTGTTCATACAGGTGAGTGTGTTCATACAGGTGTGTGTGTTCATACAGGTGTGTGTGTTCATACAGGTGTGTGTGTTCATACAGGTGTGTGTGTTCATACAGGTGAATGTGTTCATACAGGTGTGTGTGTTCATACAGGTGTGTGTGTTCATACAGGTGAATGTGTTCATACAGGTGTGTGTGTTCATACAGGTGAGTGTGTTCATACAGGTGTGTGTGTTCATACAGGTGAATGTGTTCATACAGGTGTGTGTGTTCATACAGGTGAGTGTGTTCATACAGGTGTGTGTGTTCATACAGGTGATGTGTGTTCATACAGGTGTGTGTGTTCATACAGGTGAATGTGTTCATACAGGTGAGTGTGTTCATACAGGTGTGTGTTCATACAGGTGTGTGTGTTCATACAGGTGGTTGATTTAATCGGGTGTCTTCTGGAACCTTCTGTGTGGAGTCATCAGGACTCGTGACGCAGCCTCTTTCTCACTGGAGGTTTTATTCCCTCCCAGGACAACATGATGAATCACTCTCAGTCATTAGTGACTTCACCTGGATGTCTGGAAGCCTCAGCTGCTTCACTGTGTTTGTTCTGTCCACATACAGTAGGAAGTGTGTTATTACCGGCTGAGAATGATGATGATGATGATGATGATGATTCTGTGTTCACAGGCAGATCACCGTTGAGGAAGGAGAGCAGAGAGCCAAAGAGCTGAGTGTCATGTTCATAGAAACCAGCGCCAAGACGGGTTACAATGTCAAACAGGTGAGAGAGTTTGGGGAGGAAAGTCTGTTCATTAGAAACCATCAATTAACTCACAACTCAGGATCAAGTGTATTTTCATATTTTATATATTTTATAAATAACGTGACACACAAAGATGATGAAACATTAAAATCAGCTGACATGAAGCTCACAGATCTTTCTAAGATCATCGACACTGTTTTACAAATACACTTGTTTCAACAGATCACATGATTATATTGATCAGCTCAATTCATTTGTATGATACCAGAAAACAAACTGAAGTATTCTAATTCTTCCACACTCAAAGTGATGATTTGTTTCTTCCCTTTCAGTCTTTGCTGCTTCCGTCAATTAATAGTGCGTTTATTCCTACAGTGACATTTAATTCAGAGTAAAACAAAGGTGATATGTCTCAGAACAACAACAGTCTGTTAATAAGTGGAGGGATGGAGGGAAGTCGGGGACTTGTGATCCTGACAGACGTCCTCTCACGCCGTCACTCGCTCACAGAGGAGCCTGTTCTTCATCTGGTATCAGCAGGAAGCAGAATGGAAGCGCTGCTGTGAAACAAAAGACCACAGAGTCAGCAGAAAGAAACAGTTCATGTGTGAATCAATAGTAGTATAAAGTCTTTTGTGTGGATCCAGAGGAGCATCAATAGACCTCACATCCGTCCGCTGTGAACGAAGTCAGTCAGAGGTTATTAGACTTCTGTTGTTGACTCCTCATCTCTGCTGCAGGCGAACAACTCGGGGCTACATTAGCTGTTACCAACATAACACATCAACATCTGGAGAGTCGGAAGCATCGAGTCGAACTGCCTTTGTTTTAGATAAATGTCCATTAATGGACTAATGAGAAGAATCCAGTGTCAAACAACCGTCGGACAGGAAACATGAGTGAAGTCCTCCGTCACTTTGTCTTCACTCTTTGTCTAACCGTTGTCTCGTGATGTCACAGAACTCACTGAGGAATGATGTCACATGCCTATGGATGTCATCTAATTAGGATCAGGTCTCAGGATCAGGTCTGAGGATCAGGTCTCAGGATCAGGTCTCAGGATCAGGTCTCAGGATCAGGTCTCGGGATCAGGTCTGAGGATCAGGTCTCAGGATCAGGTCTGAGGATCAGGTCTCAGGATCAGGTCTCGGGATCAGGTCTGGGGATCAGGTCTCAGGATCAGGTCTCAGGATCAGGTCTGAGGATCAGGTCTCAGGATCAGGTCTGAGGATCAGGTCTCAGGATCAGGTCTGAGGATCAGGTCTCAGGATCAGGTCTGAGGATCAGGTCTGAGGATCAGGTCTGAGGATCAGGTCTGAGGATCAGGTCTCAGGATCAGGTCTCAGGCTCTCCTCTTCTTCTTCACCTGCAGCTGTTCAGGCGTGTGGCAGCTGCTCTTCCAGGGATGGAAAGTATGCAAGAAACCAGCAAAGAAGGAAGTATCCTTTGACCAGTACACAAACCCAACATGGAACAGGTTCTCCTCAACACCTCCACCCGTCTGCAGCTCCACACCTTCTACACAATAATCTGTCAAAGACAGACAGGCAGGCAGACAGACAGACGGACGGACGGACGGACGGGCGGGCGGGCGGGCGGGCGGGCGGGCGGGCAGAGCAGGCAGGCAGACAGGCAGACAGGCAGGCAGGCGGGCAGGTGTCTTTATGTTTTTATCTGACGACTACAGCAGCTTACTATATCTTTAACCTCCGTCAGGCTGTCACAGCTCCACCTGATGAACCGGCTGCAGTTCTGCTTCTTGAGTGTCACTTCCTTCTCTTGTTTTGGATCTTTGCAGGTTGTGTTATAGTTCTTCAGCATGTAGACGAGATGTTGAAGATCATCTCAGATGTAGTGGACTTGTTATGAGACCAATAGTTTGTTCAGGGTTCTTCTGTAGGATCTCCTTTCAGAACATCTCTGGTAATGGGACGCTCCCCTCGGCAGGCGTTCAGTGAGGAGGAGCTTGTTTCAGACAGGATGGGGTGAGGGGCTGCATCAGGTGGAAGACTGAGGGTGATGCAGAGCCGGAAGTGAGAGTAACTTCTCATTTTAACACTTTATGAAGTCGTGTTTGATACTCAGAAACTAGTATCCTGACTAATTGTCCCGTGTCTCCTTCAGACTGTCATCAACAGAGTATGTTCCCATCTCTATGGTAACGGGGGAGCTGCCCTTTAACATATTCATATAACACTGTGATGACTCCGTCTCACATGTTGTCTAGATTAACACTACAGCATCTACCTACATCAGGACCTCAGTGAAGGCATGTTGACATTCTGCCTGCTCGTCAGCAGCTGGTCCCCCCCCCAGGAACCTCACAGCCCTCCGAGCTGATGGGTTCAACCTTTATCTTTTCATCAGCCAATTACCTTTATCTCTCACACAGATGGGGAGCAAGCAGTGTGAGGAGGAGG
Source organism: Macroramphosus scolopax (assembly GCA_901007825.1). NCBI lineage: Eukaryota > Metazoa > Chordata > Actinopteri > Syngnathiformes > Centriscidae > Macroramphosus > Macroramphosus scolopax. Next base: position 9,124 of record CAAKHC010008562.1, on the reverse strand, counting down.
TGTGCCCTCAGCTTCTCCTGCTTCTGGTGGTGTTGTCACCTAATGGAGCAGCTCCTCTCTGAATATTGTGGAGTGAGCAGCATTGATCTCCGAGGAGACAGCAGGGGGAGGTTTGGTCCAGGAGATGTACGAGCTAGTTGTTAATCCTTACGGTTCCTCCGTTTCCTGAAGTGAACGTAAGAATATTTACATCCGTTATACGGAGTTACCGGAGCAGCATGGAAAAGAGTTTGATGACCCAAAGCCAGAGAAGGTAAAACATGTAGAGAATATAGAAGTCAGAGGTACGTTCTCTTCTCCCTGTAACAGGTTGTTTCAAACTGGGTCACTGTGATTTATGGTTGGTATCAGGCCCGCGGGTCAATCTCTGCTCTCTCTCTCTCTCTCTCTCTCTCTCTCTCTGCTCTCTCACTCTCTCTCTTTCTCTCCCCCCCCCCCCCATTCAACATTCCAGTACATGTGGCATTTAAAGGCTGTCCTTCAGACGACACCACATCATGATGACATGCCGTCATGAAATATACGTCTGCTGCTACATTTAGCTGCTTTGGGCAGACACGGTGCAGTGAGCCCCGCTGCAGGGGGAGACTTCCCATTCTAACATGCACATGCATGCAATATGTAGGCCAGAGTTTCTGCAGGCCCCCTCCTTACGTGTGCATAACACTCACAGCAAATGAATAATAACTAAGAGCCTGCAGGAGCTGCTGTGCTGCCACAGTCACCAGCAGCAGCATATGAAAGAAGCTGCAAGCACTCAATCAGGATGTCTTGTCTCTTCTAGACAGAAGATACACAGGGAATGGTGAGACCATGCTGTCAAGGACTCACTGGGAATTACATCTCATGCAGGCTGATTACCAGATACAAGCTGTAGCTGACATCCACTCTCAGTTTATCACCACAACACCAATAAAGAAACTGTTTCCTGTTGAGCCGGACTCACTGCAAACATGAAACAGAGCCACTTAGTGGTAGTAAAGTGGTACTGCAGCTCTGTGTCATTCATCAGATTTTTCCCTGAATGTCCTCTGCTCTTCTTCTCACCACCTGATCCACTGAGGAGATTACAGAACACGTCCTGTTTCACTCTGCTTGGTTTCAAAGCTTCCTTAATGTTCTCCACTAGTGATCGACATCAAGCTGGACAAACCGCAGGAGCCCCCGACCACTGAAGGCGGATGTTCATGTTAATCGTCAGCATCGACGTGGAAATCACCATTAAAACCACCTGCTTCTTCTGTTGCTTCCTATTGGTTAACCTGCAGTTGACTTTGCACGTTGAGAATCAGCCTCCTCACCTGACTGCTGGTCGACGGTTGGAACTAGCAATATTGAATTTGGTTATTTGTTAATGAAACTGTCAAACAAAGAAAGACAAAGACGAGAAAAAGATCCCCCAAGTCGAATATTATGTGTATACAGTTTTTTTTTAAGTAGAACAGGAAGTTTCCCCGGTTTCTTTTTTGTATTTTTGTATATTTGGGGAAATTTCTCTGGAAAAAGTTGTTTTTTTAAAGACGCAAACAAGCAAGTTGTTTGTTTGAGAACTGATTATAAGGCAGTTTTAAATGAATGCTGATGGCTCCCACTGTTGTTCATGTTCTTAACCAAACGTTACTCACACCAAACTCTAACCAAATACACAGTCAGTTCAAATTCCACCTCCGGTTCACCATGTCGGGATCTTAACTGCGACCCGACCACGCGTACGCCAAAGCCTGGCCTGGGCTCCTGCTGAGAACCTGGTGGGATCCACAACGCTGTGTTTTAGACGTTCCAGATCAAAGCGAGCAGTAACAGTATCTTGATGATGCATGTCTTGAGTTCTTGAGTGTACACGACTTTATTATGTAACCGGTGACGTTACACATGTGACTTAATGCACTCTGAACTGACCAGTCAGTCCTTTGTTTATGAACTGGATTTGTATACTTGACTTGAGAATATCTTTCTTGTGTGTGTGTGTGTGTGTGTGTGTGTGTGTGTGTGTGTGTGTGTGTGTGTGTGTGTGTGTGTGTGTGTGTGTGTGTGTGTCTCTCTGTGTGTGTCTCTCTGTGTGTGTGTGTGTGTGTGTGTGTGTGTGTGTGTGTCAGAAC
>CAAKHC010008559.1:53459-63934 GCA_901007825.1 Macroramphosus scolopax | reverse complement strand
CCCCCCGATGGAAGGAAAGCTGGTAAACCTGCCTGAGTGCCACCGGCAGTCATGCAGAGAATATTGCCTCTTACAGACACAGCTTATTGACAAACAGACAAATCAAAGAAGTAAACCGCCGACCGGAGGAGGACATAAAAGTAAATCCACGACGGCAAGCGGAGCCGCTGACCTACAGACACACAAAGAAATACAGGAAGTTCTGCTTGTTGGTGAGTCAATACGCTCGACTGTGGGAGCGTTTGACACACTCAGAAAATGATGGTTAATCAACAAACTGGACCGGGTGGGATGCGGCGGGCTCTCCATTAACTCCGATGTTAATCCCCTCTCGACATGATGAGACGCTCGGAGCACCTGCATGTCGACCCTGACAAACATGTCCGACTTGTGCAGAGTTTCTTGCCTTATATTGATGCCAAAAGCAGAGTGTGTCATATATTGATGGGTTAAAAACGTGCTATTTGAAAGCCTGCGGCATTGCACACACATGCAAAAAGGATGCATCTGTACCGGGAAAGAGAGTCGGTATTTGATGTAGTAGGAGCTTCGTTGTTCGATGAGGACGGATGAGAGCGAGTTGAATCTGCCGTTTCTGCTTCCACGGACTCACAAGTGTCTTTGCTCTGCTTCCAAAAAGGCCCCACCAGATAGCTTGAGAGGCTCCGACTCCTGGAAGAGGTAATAATTTATCTGCCAATAACGCGGGCTGCTCTTTAACAGCCTGCAAGTTCCTGCAGAGGAAAACAGTCCTTTGTGCAGAGAGGGATTAGAGGTGATCACTGCCTGTCTTTGCTTGTCATTACTTTTTATTTCCATCACCTGATCACAATTCCACGCAGTACATCAACCCGCCTTTCTCCTTAAACACTGCCGTATATCATCTTCGGCATTAGGCATTAAGGGTGCATCCGTCAGAGCGGCTCCAGCCCCGTTATTAGGGAGGTGAGTGCGAGGAGCTATTTAAATCAACCACGATGGGCTGTCTGAGTCCCCCTGTTTATCACATTCTCGCGTGGCAGCTAACTGCTGATCACTAGGACCAAGACATGATCTCTCCCCGACACTAACGCTTTTACAGGTTCTTAATCTCCGACGTCAGCCCGCCCTGTGACAGCCGGGATGTTTCTGTGCATGCAAAGTGCTGCTCCGGGCGCCGGCTAATGCTGCAGCCGACAACTTGCATAGGGGTGGAACAGTACTCAGGTCATGGCGATTCGGATTGTCCACCTATAGAGAGCCTGTGTTCACACATGCAGCTATATATACTGAATATATGCACAACCTTGCAACGGCAACAGAAAATACACACTAATTCTAAGTACCTGGGAGCCGAGCGCACTGGAAGAGCAACAGAGGCCCCGAGAAGTTTAATTGTAGTGTCGCCATGACAATGGCGGAGTCAAGATATGTCCTTAGCCTTAATGAGCTGCATGGGCAGACATGAAGGGCGACCAGGAGGTTCGGAATAATAGCAACAGCATACAAAGGATGTCTAGTGTGTGCTCGGGTTCGTTAGTGCTTTTCACTTCTTATGCACGACGCTGATATTAAAATTCAGTACATTCAGAGTAAATAAATTTGCCCGGCGTCCTGCAGAGCGAGACCACCTGTGGTCCGCAGTGTTAACGGCCCCTCCACCCCTGGATGTTGTTTTACTCCGCAGCGATGAGGGTGGACGTGGGATTTCAAAGAAACGCAGCTCCTCAGCAGTTCTTCTTTCATTTAATCAGTAGATAGTGCTTTATTTCATTCCTGCCATTCCGGCAGATTGCTGAGGAGAACCATGAGGAATAGAAATTGGTCCAGAGAGAGCCTCCTCCTGATTTATTGGAGCGCTGGGGAAACACCGCGTTTCGATATATGAACCCGCGCGAGGAAGAGTCGGGGCTGATAATGAGCGGTATGTCCGACGTTCTGCAGGGCGGTTGTCAAAAAAAAAAAGGGAGCTTCAGTGAGAGAGAGAGAGTGACAGAGCTTGTGTGCATCAGCTATTGAGCTGTAACACATGATTGACTGTGTCAGGACCCTCGTAAGTCAAATCAGGAAGAGACACCTCCGAACGCTGTTAGCAGGAGCGTCAAAACCTGGACGACTGAAGACGGATGCAGGCGGGTTCCAGATTCAAATCAGGAGACTGGGAGGATGGATTTTAATATATGTCATCATGTCTTATAGCAAAACAAATGTGCTGTGTACCGATACATTACTGCCTTTCTCTATGAAGGGAAAGGAAGCAATGCAAGAGCACGATAACTGTCAGAGCACTACAGTAACTTTAATGGATGATGGAGTTCAGCCAGGAGACTGCAAAGTTGCATTTTTTTCTTTGAATGAACGGTCCTGCTTAAGTTAGTTAATATCCCAAAGTGCAGACTTGTTTTCTTTCACATATCGGACTGAAACTCTTCAAACAGGCTTCCGAAGCTCTTTTCGGAAAACAGCGATCAATGTGTGTGAGCCTGAGAATAACAAACAGGATCATGTATCGAAGAGCATAATTAATGATAATAAATGACTGTGTGTTTCATCTGTTGGAGCTATAGCAGCACTATGAACCTCCTGAGCCTCTCCATGGCTCCCACTAGGATTCGACTGGCGTGGCCTGAGGGGCGATATGGAAATATAAGGACGGAAGCCGGCTTCACTCTCACCATCAAAAACACAATCCCAGAGTATCCCAAAGTTAAACTCCTGCATCTCCTATCAAAGTAATGTGGAGCCCAGCATGCAGATCCAAAGTGACAGCCGTGGTCATCTATATAAACTCTACATTAGCGCTTCATCCAACTCTACAGGAGCCTTGTTATGGTCTTTCATTCCACTTGTAAAGAGAAACATATTAAAGAGATTCTGCTCCAATGACCACATTTATAGACACTTTTAACATGTATCTCTGCAGACAACTTGACTTGCCAGATCATTCATATGCATTTCGGCGTGCGCATGCATATTCAGACATTCGAATCCACGATTAGACCCCGAGCAGCTTTACTCAAGCATTAAGTGTCTTCATCAAAGGTGGCTGAGGAGACGAGAAGCTCCCTTAGTACGATTCCTTTATTTATTTTTGCACACCAGGTCGATGCCGCGTATCTCTGGTCATATCAAATATAGGCAGGATTGGTGCCCGTCCAAGATTAGATGAAGAGTAATGTCAGAGGTAGCATGTTGCCGGCTCCACAGCGGCAGAGCCTTTGTTCCTGGCATGCGGTGTTAATTAAATCAGATAGTGAGGATGCGACCCTGCTCTCTTCACCCCTCTTCAACCCTGCAAGAGACGAAAGCTGCTTCAACCTACTCCCACCCCCTTCATCCTTTGGTTGCTGTCGCCCTCTTCATCCATCTGTCCGCCCACACCTACCTCTTATGCTATCATTCAATTAATTAGGCAATGGAAATGCATCGAGTAATATAACAATGGTTCCCATTGCCTCGCAGTTCTGCAGGTTTTCAATGAGTATTTGCATATATGTTTTGAAAAAAAAAGCTTTCTCTTGGAGCATCTATTGTGTTGTGATTGAAAGGCAAAACAAGGTGTTTCAATTTCATATGAATGTTTTCAGCGGCAGAACCCTGTAAATATGAGGATGAACGGGTTAGTTACTAGGAACAAATTCATTCTGCTGTGGTACTTTTAAAGGTAAAATAAGTAAGTTAGCTAACGAGCTAGCCGTTCCACCATCGCATACGCTAACACCACTTTGTGACTTAATAAAAGACAGTGTGTCCATATTGTTTCCATTCCAATCACTCTCACTGGCTCTTCACCCTGCACGGCAGCAAAAATGGGACGATACATGAGTGTTAATTTTAAAGGTAGAATAAGTAAGTTAGCTAACAAGCTAGCTGTGCCATTGTTGTGTATGCTAGAACCAGTTCGTAACTTAAGACAAGACAGTGTGTCACTAATGTTTCTACATCAATCTCTCTCACTGGCTCTTCACCCTGCACGGCAGCTAAATTGGGACGATACATCAGTGGTACTTTTAAAGGTTGAATAAGTAAGTTAGCTAACGAGCTAGCTGTGCCATCGTTGTGTATGCTAGAACCAGTTTGTAACTTAAGAGAAGACTGTGTCATTAATGTTTCTACACCGATCTCTCTCACTGGCTCTTCACCCCGCACGGCAGCGAAATTGGGACGATACACGAGCCCTGTTGCATTCCATTATGTAGCGGTAGAACGCAGAGGTCCAGACCAGCCACTGTTTGTGTGAACATGGTGAGATGAGTGTTGGAATATGAATAAATTAACTGGTACATGAACATTTTATAGAAGCTAAAATGTCCTTATTTCTTATAATATTGTGGCCACAGAACTTCCCGATGATTTGATTTAGAGTGCAAATAATGAGGCTCTGGTTTGTTTATCTGGGAACCAAATTACATATTTCAGCCATCTGGAGGAGGTTTTACTTTGCATATCATTGTTATCATTATTACGTATCGATCGCTACATTTCAATCCGAGACGTACCAACCACGTCTGCTGCTGACATCTGTCGCCACGAGCTGCGACTGCGGACCGGTCGACCTTAAAGTTGATCTGACACAAAACAAACGGTGAAATCAATAAACCTAAAAGGAACAACTCACATCAGCTGGTACCCTTCCTGCCGGGTCGCCGCTCTGCACAACGTGCCGTGGATAAAACTAGAAGAAGACAGCCTCCATATTGAAAGTGTTTTTCATGCCTTAACTCCTTCTGCCAGCTAATTGATAGGGATGATGAATCTCTTCTTTTCTTGGCGCCCAAACTTTAATTAAATTGTCTCTTTTTAATCACTCCTGAACAAAAGTGCCCTTTCCTTTGTATCCCTCTTGTCTAAAAACAGACGTCTTTCATTTGAAGTGAAAATGTGGATACAGGGAGAAATATAACATTGACTTTAGAGAGGAAGGGCCGAGGATGATGTGCAGCCCGACTGCGGGAACAACAGCGGACGTCCTTTGAATATTCATCGTCGTCTCCGCCGAGCTACCTGCGCGGCCGTTGATTGGCAAAGCGGCAGAACAGATTCATCAAACGCGTCCGTCTCGCGGTGTCTCCGTGTGTTTCTGATGTAAGTGAAGCCTGGAGCGAAGCCTCATTAGGCCGGAAACTTCAACACATGCAGGCACACGAGCGCGCATGAACGCTCCGCTGCACCCGCATAAACACTTTGTGTCTCCGGCTCAGATTGCATTTAGTCACTAGTGCGATATTACCGAATGCAAACACACACGTATCGGCTCATTATGGTCGACATCAACTGGGTCAGGCCAGCAGAGAAGACGAAGAAGAAAAAAAAAGGCTAGATGTGTGTAAAGATGTTAAACTCATCAACGGGAATCTGGTTGAGTTGAACAGATTAGAAATGATTGAAAAGAAAGGGGGAAGTTCAACAGGGTGTAACGCCGAGCCAAAGAGGCAGCTGTTAGGTGTGAGGAGGCCACGCTCCCATCGCATCGTGACAAAGGGGCCAACAGTCATCCATCACTGTCCTACTGAGCATGTGTCAGGTGTTTTTGGTGTCGCCACCAGCTGCAGGTGGAGTCGGCGCGGAGCAGCACGCGATGACCAGGCGCCGAACTCTGGAACCGAAGGTGTTTTGTCACGCAGCTCACGGACGCCGTCAGTCACGGCGACTGTGTTGAGCTTCGCTGATTCACAGCACAAATCGAGCATAATACACGGGATCTGCAGAGGAGTAATTGGGTTGCCGAGATGTGTTTCTTTTAGCGCATGCTTCCGGACGCAGTGTGTGATCGGTCAGTACATCATGTCATTAGAGATACGTTACAAAGAAAGTCCAGAGATGTGAACACAACTTGTGCGCTTTGTTTCTTCATGTGTAGTCACGTACATGTTCAGGCTGGATCAAAATTAAAGGGTTGGCCAAAAGAGCAACTTCCCACCCACCGAACAGAAACAACAAACCCCGGCGTGGAGTGGTTCACGAGGAGGATGTTGACATCGTCCCTCGTGCCGTCGGAAAGAATACAAAGTCAGAAAAGCCTGCTCTGGCAGCAATCACTGCCAGAGTGGCTCAAATCACAGCGCTATTGTTTGTCCAAAAACCCCAATCAAAGCTGTATTGTCACAGGCCGTGTTGTGTCAAAAAAAAAGGCTAGTTGCTCCCCGACACAATTAAAAGCCTTTGGGCAGCGAAGCACATGGAGCCTTTCAGCGGACGACAGAATCCATCCGAGGTAGCCTTGAGCCGCTCGCTTCGGGGTTGTTTACAGCAACTTCAAGGGAACGGACTTCCATGTGTACGATAAAGTCGTACATGGAGGGTTTCAAAGGGGAAAGGTGTGCCAAGGCCGCACATATATAGATGTCCTTACACACAGATTGCATTTCGACAATGGCTCACTTACTGTAGTGAAACCCTGAAGACATGTAGGTTTGTTCCACACATTGGATTTGTTGTGTTTGCGAGGAGTTGGAAGCTTTTCTGAGTGACCTTCACTTGCTTTGCATTACATGTGAAGTTGCTCGGTCTTAATTGTCTCTCCATTCATCCCTTAATTCAAGCCGAGGTCGACATCAACCGGCCGCGGTCACGGAGGTCAGAACAACTCAGGTCAAAGTTAAAAGAAGGTCGTCGCTGTCGTCGTTTAATATTCATACATCTGCTTGAACACACACGTCTAAAGGAAAACATAAAAGTTGCATGCCTCCTTTGAGACGAATAAAGGACATAAAGGCCTCTCCAAACGTCCCCGGAGTGGTTCTCCAACTAAAAGCTCGCTGAGAAATGGCAATCAGCTCGACACCTCTCTGAGGAGGAGGGGGGGACGACAGAGACCCCACATCTTCATCCAGGAGTCTCTTAACACAACAGCGGCATTGTTGTGAGTGAAAAGCAACTGAACAATGCAGAACAGAAAGCCTGTAATATGAATTCTTCTATTTCTCTATTTGGTTGCCTCCCTTGGCTTTGACAAGTTTCCTTGAGAACAGCACACAATATTTGTATTTGTCTGATGTCCCTGTCAGAGTGTTGTTGATGAAGACAAAGGTAAAGGAATTTCCCTCTGAGTGAAGGAAGCTTATGACAACAACATATTTCTGTGTCGCTCCTCGGCTCATTATTTCCGTTCTTCTCTGCTTTTTGATGTTCAATGTAAAAAAAAAAAATGTTTTCCTTTCTTCTCCTTTAACGTGTCCACAACTCCAAAGTGAATATTTGATGGGGAGAAAAGAAAAAAAAAAAAAAAAACATGCCCAGCGTCTTCAGATTCTATTTGTCTGCCAACAGTGAAAAGGAAAACAGGCCTGCTGTTGTTCCCAATCAGAGCGGAGGCCTCGGATTCAGCCGCTCCGCAGCCGGGCTGATTACAGCCCGTTTAGAATGGTGATTGCATAGAACGGGAACAACAGGAGACAAAGTAGAGGCAAAAACAACAGGTGAATATGCTGCTTGGAGCCGAAACAGAAAGGATCTTCGTGAGCATTAAAGGGGAATTCAGCACGGATCAATTTCTGAAAAAAAAATGTCTGCGGCGATTCCAAGAAATGACAAAAGCCGAGCTGTTTACCTACTCCAAGGCAGCACAATCACATAATTATATAGACACATCAAGACAAAAACCTTCATTAAAGTGGTGAATTGTTGTTGAAATTGGGAGTGAGTTTAGGATTTGGGGTTGTGCAGGCAACAATGTTTTGTCCAATAAATAATCCAACGATTTGTTGGTCAGAAATGTTTCCTGGACAGTGTATTACGCTGTGTTTTATTATGGAATAATCTGATGAGCCCCTTCTCCCTGTTTCCACCCTTTAACACCGAGCGTGGTATGCGCATTTTGGATTACCGTAATTGCACCGCGGTTTGCGCAATCGTAAAAATTCCAACGGTTTCTGAAAGCTGAGATGTTGCGCTTTTCCGCTAATTTGGTGTCATTACGGTAATTTCACTTGCCCCTCTCCCGGAAGCCCGCGAAACTTTAATTTAATTATTATAACATGCAGTAAATTGTAAATAACTTTAAGATATTGAAAGTTCCAGGTGTATTCTGAAAAAAATGGGAAAACTACTGACTCACAGGACATTTTCTGACCTTTTTTGTAGTAAAAAAAAGTAAAGAAAATAAAAATCCAGGTGGATATTTTTGAGGCTTAGATGATGCAAAATATTCACCTGCAAATATCAAAAATGACAAAAAAGAAAATCAAAACTACTCAAACTGGCAGCGCCGAGTGTTTGCGACAGTTGTGTCACTTTTCGTTTTAGGACAGCTTTGGGACGGTTTGAGGCCCTTGCTAATGCATCTGAGGAGGCAGAGTACCAGTCTTCCTCAGGTGGGCGTGCATGTATATTAAAGAATACGCCACCATCAGGTCCGCCATTATTGTTTCTATGTTGTTGTTCCGTGACCTCCGTTCCACGTGACACCCCGTTCTCCAGGCAGTCAGTGGGCAGCCGCCACGTTTGTCTCCTCACTGCAACCTTTCTTCTCTCCCTGTCAGGCCACCACATGTTCTCTCCTGGCGGCTGCATGCTATCTAATATTAAAGTGAATGTTTGCAGTGGATTTGTTGTCGTACTATAAAGCATCTATAAGTACAAAGGATGCATTCAAGTAAACACTGCATTAGTTTTGATAAGGTTATTTCAAAATGTTTACTAGGTTGTGTGAGTGAAGAAAAAACCCCTCAACACTATGACGGACTCTGCTGGAGATTTGTTGGTCTAGTAAATAATAAAAGTCCTGCCTGCCGCTACGGGGACCAGCTAGCTGTCAAATCCAGCTCAATGTAGGCCGACTGGCTTCAGTGGTGATACAAAGTGACACAAATGGTGTCTGGTGGGCCTCAACATTTTGCTGCAAACACATCCAAGTTTAATGGCCTGAGCTGTGCAGAAGAACCTCCTCCTTCATGCAATATTCTTACACGGAGCTAAAGTGCCTGAGACACCAGGGCCGTGCGTTAGGCTGCAAGAAGTGTTTCCGGCACACTAGTGTAGCTCTGATTGCCTTTAAGAGTGCATATGGTCATATGTCCTTGACACTGGGGAAATATTATGCACATTGTCGGAACCAATTTCACAAGTCCATCTTTTACATTCAAACATTGTAAAAAAAAAATCCATCTACGCACATTTACGCATCAATAAAGTGAAATATATGCAAATTGTACAGAACGTATGGACATGAAATTTAATTATGGGTATCTATAAGTGACGATGTCAGACTAAAACACCAGGAAATATACTGTATTAAACTGTAATCCAGTGTGTGTTCTGACTAGAGTCTCTGCAGCCCCTTCACACGCACCAAAAACAGTCACGCGGAAGCGACCGTCATACGATGATGAAGATCTTGTGTAAGTCTTATGGAAGGTCGTCCACTCCAACGCCCATTAAACTACGTTACACAGAACAGGCAGTTTGTCACCGAGGCCCTCGTGAATCAGAGCAGTCCTTGGTTACACCCTCAGGTATTTATCAAAGGGTTCTTTGCGGATGGCAACGCGTCCCTGGGAGAGAATTCATTCCAGAGGGCGCGATGCACAGTAGAGGTCAACTGCAACCATCAGCCCGTATTGTCTACCGGAGAAGCTACGCTGAGAGTAAAGCAAAGAGGGAAACTGCAAACAAAGAGACGCACTTGTACAAAGACATCCATTATGTTGTTTTCCATTGAGAGCACTGGATTGGAAAACAAATCGACTTTGAATGTGTTTTTTGAAGTTTAAATTCGACGAGTCACTCTGAGGTTTGAACATAAACTTTTACCTTATTTATTCTTTTAACCAAAGTGTGTTAAAATGTAACACATGCTTTTAAAATTGATTGCTGCTTTTAAGAAAAAAGATACGAAGTGTAAATAAATCTTATTAACCAGTTCAGATCCTGGACGGATGGGATGAAGCTCTACGTACAAACACTATTGAATCAAACTTCTGGGCTGCAAAGAACGGACATTAAACTTATTTATTTACGACTTGCAACTCTATAGAAAAGGGAACATAAGCACCTGTCATAGTCTCCGAATTCCATTCAAAGCGGCGTCGGGGCCTCGGCGCGATACAACGGAGCTGTATCGCTGTCGGAGGCTGTCGACACTTTATTAACCGGGAGATTTTCTACTGTTCTCGCACACGGACGGAAACGCAGATATGCTTCCTTTGCTTTTGTCCCCTTTCACCCTTTTCCTCTCAGAGCCCTTTGAGACACTCACTCCCTCGTTTACTGACTGCCTGTCCTCCCTCTCCCCTCCGTGCCCTTCCTTTGCTTCCCCTCTCTCTCTCTCTCTCTCTCTCTCTCTCTCTCTCTCCCCTGCCCATCTCTCCCTCCTCTGATCTGCAAGGCTGTTCATGTCTCTTAAGTCATCCTAATCTTACAACATCAGCTTTGTAATGCGCCTCATTATGAGTGGTGGGCATGGCAATCAGCGCTCTAAACCCCGCTCTCCTCCAACCCTCACCTCCTTTAAATCCACTTTAATTCAAGCTTCTGAGTGCTGCACAGGGAGGGGGGGG
>CAAKHC010008559.1:31460-42878 GCA_901007825.1 Macroramphosus scolopax | reverse complement strand
TATTTGTACTGTAACTTGAACATATTCTATAGTAAAGGTTTATACTGTTTGTTCAAACCCACCGGTTTAATTATTTACTTAAGAGTTTAAAGAACTCAGGTTAGCCACCTCTCATATTTAGCCGCAACAGCTAGAGAGGCGCTACACACCATATCGTGCGTTAGTTTTATCGCCCTGCAGGAAACGCTGCTAAAGACCTGCAGCGAGTTCATTAGTCGATACTTTGACAGGACGTAAGTAGCCTCTGCTTTGATCGCCGAGCAAGACGGAAAGATGAAGTCATGTTTGAGCGAGGGGGGGGGGGAATCAAACCTAAATGCTGGCGGTCTGTGCAACTTCCCTTTGATTTGAGGATTAGAGCTATGGACTGTTCATTGCTGTCAGAGGCTAATGGAAGTGGATGCAGTTAATCTTCATACGCTGGCATCGATGTAGATCTCGCAGTGATCTCATCGTTTATTCCGGGTGTGTCGTCTCTCTCTCCCACACCGCTTCGGCGGAACACACTTCGCTCAGCGATCAACACGACCATCATTTATAACAACGCAAGCGCAGTTTCTCAGCGGTCGAGATGCCGCGGCTTTAATTTATTCGTTTGAAACGCGACAACAGGGGATGAAATATTACGGCGGCGGCTTTGATTGACTGCCGCGTCGGGGGTTTCTCACGCCTACGAGGAAGGGGGAGAAAAAAAAAGGTGGAATGTCAGCAGAGCTGTTACACAGTCGGCGACGTAAATATTCTGCAGGATTTACCGTCCTCGGTGTTAATTGTGTCATTTCTCGGCCACACCTCTGTGACATTGGAATTAAAAGCAAGACGTTAATGGTTTTATTGGATTATATATCATAAGAAAGGGTCAGACAAGCAATTATTCTTTTACCCCCTGAGCAACAACACAGCTTAATATCTACAACACCGATCTATAACAGGACATATAGAGTGTATGGACGAGAAAAAAGGGTGCGCTTGATTCATCCACAGTTCACAACGCCACAGCGGAAACACACAAAATCAATGTTCTTGTGTAAAAAACAGCCTGTCAGGTTACTCGTAGGTGGGAAACCAGCAAGAGAAGGTGCCCAGTGACGATGTTGAAGAACACAGAGAAGCCTCGGTGAAACTCCTGCTACATCCCGCTTTGTCCTCTTGTGTCACTTCCCACACTGTCAAAAAAAAAAATCCCACTCCAGTGTCGCTTCATGTGCCGGATCATTTTTTTTTTCCCTTCCCACCAATCAGTCTCTCCACTCCCGTCCTTTAGAATATCTCTCTTCCAGATATGATTGCGCCTCGTCCCCATTACCTCCCATTATTCCAGCTGTTCCCGGTGACTCATCCGAGGCCGTTAACGCTCCATCTACAGCGTGTACCAGCAGAGTCTAGACCCCCGGAGGGGGATTCATCTACCTCCTATTTCCTACGTCTTCACTAATCATGTTACAGGCACGGCGCCGGGGTCTCATCGCCAAACTCTTCCTGTCTTATTATAACGTCACATGCCGTTACTCATCCCCACTTGATCTTGTTTATATATATATGCCTCTTTATTCCAATTACTTAAGAGTTCACGTTCACCTGCTCTGGCATTAAAACAAATGATGTCACCTTATGTAACGGGATGAGACAAACGCTTCAAATGTGAGACGTACGTCAATGCCGGAGGGAAGAAGAAGAGGTAGTTCGTATGTTTATATAGTCTGGAATCCTTCAGATCGTATTGATCCAGGCTTCCTATGTAAACCTCTGTTGTGTTAAACACAGCGGGGTATAAAAAGACGTCGTTAATGCCTTAAATTGGGCAAATGAGTGGCCGTTTAATTGTAGTGAGTTAAACCGGCTCCCTGCGGTGGGCGATGAGAGCCGGCCGCCTTGAGTGGTAATTATCTCAGGTAGGTATCTCATTACCGGCCCTCCTCGATGTGGCCGCGGGCCCGGGGTGTTCCACTGCAGGCCGGCCATTTTCGCTCCTCTCTTCCGAGGCTGTTTATCACCGGGCGGGGAAAACGACTTAAGTGCCGGTTGCATTTCCAGGGATAATAGAGCGTTTTTATTGTCTCGCCTTTTTTTTTTTCCGGTGTTGTCGGCTGACGTGTAAGACTTGTTCAATTAAGTAGCCAGGTCGCCGCTATCAAACAGAACATTGCCTCAGTGTGCAGCGTTTTAATGATCAAGGTGATGAAAGGAATTCATAAATTAGGAAAGTTATGGACCATTTCGGTGCTCACAGTGGGGCAGTTCCTTCATGCCTGCGTTAGCTCGGAATAAAGCAGCTTACGGAACATAATGAATCCCCCAACTGTTTGTGAATACATAATGCTCGACTTTGTAGGGGGAAGAGAAAAAAAAACAAACGACGGCAGCATTAAAACAAATAGCTCCGGGCGTTGACACATTTTGTGAGGTTTGTCTGACTATTGCCATTCTGGAGGGGGAATGCGGAGGGAAAAACAATATGTTCTACTAAAAGCCACGCTCCACACAACACAGAGCCCGAATCCCTCGTTTTATCTTCCAAAATTTCGGATGTGTGGTTCACTGAGCATTCTTGGAACCTCATGTGGCGCGCGGGCCAATCCCGTCGCAGCATTCGCGCGGAGAGGCTCCTGCCGGGCTGCGACTAGCCGGGGGTTGGCATTCAAGGGAGGGAGGGAGAGAAACAAGGGAGAGAGAGATGCTAATCATCTGAGTAGCGGAGAACAAGGCTTGAGAGAGAGAGAGAGAGAGAGAGAGAGACGTCTGCATCTCTGCCAATGCCGTTTTTATGGCGTCAAAAAGGAATCCGTCAATGGGATAAGGATCTCTGCTTGTAGTCTGCCTGCCCGCCTCTACATCTAACGGCCAACAGTTACCTCAGCCACTACCTTCCCTCAGAGGCCCTGCAGTGGAGGGAAACAACAATATCTCAATCAGAACCTCCAGCAATTATATATTCTGAACACTGATTGTTAATCTGGTGAGTCCAGTGCAAAGCACCAAGCTCACGAGACTCTGCTCAAACTGTCAGTATAGACGGTAACTATGATGCTAAAGCTATGAAGCTTTCCATCCTTGCAGGAAGTCCTTTTATGGTCAACGTTGCACCTCCCTAACACACAATTATATTGCACATCTATTTCTATACGTCCCACATATGCAGACACGTCAATCCACTCTGCAGGGAACACGTGAAACTAGACTTATCTCTGCCTACTTGATTTTCACTCGCCTCTAAGACCCAAAATAAACTTCTGTACTTGCTCCTCCCCCTCTGGATCGTGTCCTCGCTCGGCAGTAAGAAGCAGGTTTAGCATTAAGATTCGTCCTCGCTCTCAACTGCACCCCGGGGTGAACTTGTCCTTAACCAACACCCTCGTCCCCTTTTTCTCTTTTACAAGCCGCCATAGACATAACGCCACATTAGGACGTAGCCACCACCTCTCTGGGCCAAACACTCACTAGACAAAAGCTTAACAACCTGCCAGAATCACAGTTTTATGCACACAACTCGCCTGGGAAAGTATACAAAATGGGACAAGAACCTTTTTTTTTTTTTTTTTATCATCGCTGTGTGAGAATGACTGCAAAGTTTTTCTCATTACATGCCACCAAATTCTGCTGAGCCATAGATTAAATGGATCGTGGGGCACTGCAGCAAAAGAAAGCTAATTATTAGAAAGCGAGTGATAACAGCGAAGCAGGAATTGGCTGCGGCAAAGTGCTGCGAGCCAGAATTTGAAAACTCTACCCATCTCATTTCCCCACTGTTTGCGTGCGAGGTTCTGATACGTTCCATTAGTTTGTGCATCTCGTCCTCCGATGCCGACGCCATCGTTCACTCCAACAACAAGCTGATAGAAAGCTCGTCTGCTGTGACGTGTCAGCATATTAAAGCCTTTAGTTGTGATAAACACACGGAATACGTAGTCGACAGTATTTCAGGTCCAGAACACATCGAGGAAGAGAGGAACTTTTCCAGGGAGTGTAAAGTTCCCTCGTGTTGGTTGCATGCGTGGGAGGTCATTTAGCCTTCAACAGAAGCGAGGCTATGCATTGTACGTCTGCTATCAACCTCACATGAAGTCCGAATTAAGAGTTAAGATCCTTTGAAGAAGAGCAATAAAGGGTAAATGAGTTCTGCACAAAATCACACACACTTCAGTCTTTTATAACAACCCATGCGACTAAATCTGAGTCACCGCAATTGAAACTGTCAGAAAGTCATTGAAACTCAGGTAGTCACTCACAGAAACCACCAAAATATAGCTCATTCTTCCTCTGAAAGTGTGACCCATCAGAGCAATCAGTGGATAAACCCCGACGTTGATGTGCAGAAGCCACAAACAGGATGTAAAACTTGAGTTTCCTACGTTGTTTTTCACAGCAGCATCAGTCAAGAGGAACAATTTGTTTGTGTGCACGTGTGCATGTAAAAGTTCACACAGGCTTCACTCTGCGAAAAAAAAAGGTGACAGAAATTATTGTCAACTCACCAGCTTGAGATGAGTCACCTGCAGGAGAAGGAGAGGAAGAGAGAAGAAGAACATATCAGTGCAAAGATCAAAGCTGAGTGCATCATCTCACCGAAAAAGAAAGTCACGCCGAACAGTGATACAACAGCACAGGGAGACGGCAATTAGCATCTGACGTCTATAAGCTCTTTTCTACATGAACTCCAACACTGATCTGCCTATTTAGAAGGAGGCAGACAAGTACCAGGGGTCATCACAGGGCAGCAGTTATATTTTCTTCATAAAACAAGTCTTAAAAGTGAAAAAGGAGCTTTGAAGCAACAGCTAACTTCTTGACATTCACTTTCCTGTCCCCCACTACTCCTTGGCCTCCAACTCATTAAAATGATAATGTGTTGTCACATACTTAAAGCATATCGTCCCCAAACGTTCATGATATTTCACCAACAGTAGCTTGAGATAGTTATTGCAGCACAACATAGTAAACATTGTGTTCTGTGTGTAAAGCACCTGGAAAAAACAGACAAATATCTGATGAAACGTTACAGTAACAAGTTGCTGTCGGACTCAGTGAGTGAAAGAGGATGGAGAGAGTGATGGAGGGAGTCATAGAGGAGGATAACAAGGGGATGCAGCCCGGCTCCAGCTTCCTTCCGAAGGATTAAAAACACGTTTAATAAGTAAGAAAAAAATGTTCACCCAACATATTGATCACATTGAGTCACATCTGTCATTAGAGATCCGGAGCTGCTGCATCACTCGGAAGGTGTTAGGGATCACAGGAGGAGATGTTTCGATCAGCGTGGTCCATCTAATTAAGTTATGAAAGCAACGCTGTTTTTTTTTTTTTTTACCCTCCTGGGAGGTCGAGCTGCTGTCAGGCTGCACAAACAGGATGCGGCGGAAAAACAGATGTCTGATGCCGATCCACGTGTTCACAGGTTGTTTTGTTGTTTCTTTCAAACTGTTTTTTTTTTACGTCACTGAAAATAGACCTTCGGGCCTCCAGGCACGATAAGTTCTAGAATTGTTTTCAGTGTTTGTCTGCAGACTTTTTGGAGATAATGACTGTGCTGTTCCGTCACACCCCGGCCTCGTCAACCTTTCTGGAAGACTCGGTCTATATATGTGTGAGCTTTGGTAAAGGCAATAAGGATAATGAGCTTCAAGCATTGCTGACCTTATTTTCTACGTCTGTAAAAGTTGCTACTACATTGGCACAAGCCAGTGGAGGGTCATGTGAGGTGATGTCAGGCGCCTTGATATGGACGGAGATGGTTCGTAGTCTCAGACAAATCTGAGACACCTTGTCTGTTTAAGATACAAGTGTTGCGTAATTTCCATGCAAAGGTAAAATTCAAGAGCTCGTCAGAGCCCACGGAGCCGCTGGTTTGATTTCCCATTGTACTACTGGCAGCCCAGGATTGGCAGGATGGTTCCCAGTCCAAGTCCAAGGTGAAATGAAGCCTCTTCAGTCCCAGCACAGAGAACAGAGACGGACTCCCGGCCAGAGCAGATGGAACGCGGAACACTTTGCATCGGCGAGCCAAACCTTGCTCTCAATCTACAGTCCAGGCACAAGAGCTGAGACAGAGCTTAAACCACTACAGTGGTGGATGAAGGGCACGGCAGAGACGGTGCCAGAGGATCGGACGTAATCAATAGGCCTCCGTCTCTCAGGCCTTGTTTGCTTAAATCCTGGATTTTTGACAAGGATATCTCCGGCCCCCGAGTGTTATCAGCTCTCCTGTTTGTACCGACATCGACAAACATCTTCTTACATCAGGAGCGAAGGAAGGGCAATTATGCCTTTCCAATTCTCTCCGGCCAAACAGCAGGGCTGGCGTGACCACTGGGCGGCCATGTTTTATTAATGTTACATCATCCTGGGGAGCTGATGGGACCTGTGGCCAGAGCTATAAAGGATCTTTTGACCCCGGCAGTACAGTGAATACCGTAGGCTTGCGTACTAAAGGGACGGTATTGGTAAGATTTAAAGCCCCGACACATCTTCAACGCTCTCTAAACGCCGATCCTGCCTAATTGCCCCCAAACAATGATGACAACTTTTCTTTGACCTGAATGCCATTGCCGAAAAAAAGCCTCCACGTCTCACAGCAGAAAAAAAAGCGGTGACCCTCATCGGCTGTCAGTTACTTCACATCTCTGCACCGGCTCTCTCTCAGCACCGCTCAGCTGTCAACCCCCCCTCCAACCCCCCTGTAAATGTGGAGCAAGAGGAGTGTGGAGAGAACATGACACACATGAAGGAGGGAGACAGACGCTGCTGGAAACCAACACCGACACCGAGGAAGAACAATGCAAGGACGCGCTGAGGGCAAAGCTAGCTAAGAACGAAATACACACAAAGGTGCAGAAATAATGTATTTTTAGTAAGTATAGGGCAATAATAATAATAATTGAATTCATCGTGCGGTCAAACAGTCGTTGAAATGCTAGCTGTGTCTCCTCCAGAGATTACGCAACATCGCCGAAGATTCAAACCATCATATAGTCGTCTCATCGGAAGCCGACACAGACAGGAAACATCTGACGCCCCTTCAGATGTTCAGACGTTCAGACGTTAAGCGTTTGAATTCAATCGTTAATCTGTTTTTTGATCATTTCAGAACGCTCAGCATGAGGTCAGCTACGTTGTATCTGCAAACCAGATGCATTCAGAACTCGACGAGAGCTCGGAGATCCACCAAGGCCGTGCTGAGTGATGTCTGAGAGACGGTTAGAAGCAACAGAATATCTTCATTATGCGCAGCTCTTCTAAAGCGTGATGTTCGCCTCCACATCGCTGCAGTCGAGGTGTCGCTGCAGCTTGCAGTCAGTCTGCATCCCACACTGCAGTCTGCAAGGAAACAAAGAGGTGCCACTGGAGGAATGTGAGATGCTCTTAACCTTCGGGAAGGTGGGCGTCATTGAGAAAAGGTCTTCAGCCGGTGTCAGTACTTTTTAAGAATCGGTGCTCCGTCGGCACGACTCCCAAATTACTACACTCTTACTTACTTTTGTGATAAATTGGAAGTCAAACTATCTTAAATCAGTGTTTAATCAGACTCTCCACAAAGTGAATAGAGCTGAAATTACAACCTTGTCCATAATAAAAGTAATCTCGAGTCCTGAAAAGGATGTGGAAATTATCGTCTTTGTCCTCGGCGCTCGGCGCTGCTGCAGGTACGAGAGAGGAGTGAAAGCAAGCGAAGGGGTCTTGTGTGTGTCGTGATATCCAACCCGAGAGGTGGGCTGTGGCTCCTTACTGGGAAAAAAAGAATGAACTACATGCTGTCACCCTGGAGGCAGAATCAGATAACTAAGTAAAGCCAGTTCACATAAGTGTAGAGTCATGACTTCCCCGGGTACGTTTCTCCTCTGGACATCAAGTCCGCTATTCCATTAAATCGCCGAGGCGCATGAACTGGCCTGTGTGAATAGGAGGGAGGGCGGTTGAACCGGGAGCCCTCTGCCAACAAGCACAGCCACTGTGCAAAGCAACTTAGCCCGACTGGGGATGCATCTGTGGACAAGAAATGATGATCCACCGTGTTAAAGGGTCGATGAGTGCCTTGGAAAATAGCTGACTCTTTGTAGCGGCGGATGAAGTCGGAGGATTTGCAAGCATCAATTGAAGAATCCCATGTATAGAGGGAGGAGAGGGCGTAGTTGTACTATAGCTGCCGTCAAGCAAGGGAAGGCAGCTAACAGTTGAAGCAGAAATAACCAGACACTAAGAGACTGTGACCTGGAGTCATTCTTCAGAAGCAACCCCAAGTCCTGGAGGTTGATTAAAGGGGCAAAGCATCGTGAGGACAGCCCGGGTCCTCCGAGGTTCCGAGGACGAGCCAATGAAGAGAGGGCTTCTCCCCCTGCTGTTCCCTCGTGGCTGGTCATCCATGCAGAAGGTGAAGGGGAGATGTTTTAATAGACCTTCACAGGTCCAGTTACAAAACGATCCATCCTTCTTTTCAAGCATGCGTCCTTGTGTCTGGGATCTTAGTCAGCTGGGGAGTGAACCGGCTCTCGGCCAATCACAGGGAACCTGACAGAGCCGGAGCGTAACATGCGGCCTTGTGATTGGCACAGCATCGATGGGGGCGTGTCCTCCTCGTTGTGTACGGGAGGCTTGGAGGGACAGGTCTAGGCTAGTTTCCTGCCTTTATTTATCCGTTCGCTACAATATGTTGGATTCATGTTAATGTGTATTTAAAGACATTTAAATTTGTGGGGGAAAAAAATTGCAACACTCCTGCAGTACCGCTACGAACCCCCTAGGGGTCGCCGGGCCCCCTGTTGAAAACCTCTGCATTAGACCTTCTGTGTCTGAGGCTAACCCAACCCTGAAGTCCTCCTATTGCAAGGAAAGGGAGGACAGACAGGTGGGAGACTATGAATAAGCCCACGTTAACTACAGTCATGAGAGCGGTTGTGAGGAGTCGGCATCCTTTAATCTTTTACGTTTGTCTGTCCATGTCCAAGTCGGGCTACTGGCATTGTCTTCTGAAATAATCCCAACTCAGAAGAGTTGTCCAATTAGGCGGCACAGAAATCATGTAAACAATAATAAACCGATCCACTCGTCAAAGGACATCTAGGGAATGATTACAATGAATTCTGAATGAATCCAGAATAAACAACGGGAACGTTGGTGCTCGATGTTACTGATTCATCTCTGAGACTACATGGAGATGATTACTTTTCTGCTTTTGATTAACAGGCCTAATGCAAGAAACCGACAGTGAATTGGATATAAAGTTATCTTGAGGCTAAATTCAGAAACAGTTTAGCGAGGTTAAATAAAAAAACTGACGTGTGAAGTGTTGATGAGGCCAGTAGCCAATTAAACACGCAACACAACAATGTGTCAATGTTTTATTGTGACGGTTATTTCACATTATAAATGTGTCCATCTAACATTTGTGAGGTGTGAATATTCAATTACTTTTTTTTAGTATGTAAATTCAAGGGCTCGTCTTACACAAACTGATGTTGCCTGATGATACTTACTGTTCTCTAACAGGTGAACATTTCCTCTGTACGACGGGGAACCGAGACCATTTGTGGAACACGTTCCAACATTTCCAGCTCACCTTGCAGAACGTATAATTTTAGAAAGGAGATAAAATCCCAGTTAAACCTTGTGGCTATTTTGTTGACTTACTTACCTTGACGCTTACCTATCATTACTATGTGAGCAATAGCACCAAGATCTGAATAAGTCTTTTATCTAAAGCATATATCAACACTAGAGTAGTCTTATTTATTTCCCATTAGTAAATTATTTTAGGAATAATTATTTAGTATATAGTTTTTTAATCCCTCCATATGATGGAAAGAAATCGACCCCTCTATACGGCGTATTTAACCATATTCATTGATATTTATTTCTATCTCGCCGCAGCCACGAGAGGCTGAAGAAAAGCCCTGTTGCCAGGTAACAGTGACACAGTTCAGCGCCTGGGCTGGCTTGGAAGCTGGAGTGGTTGTCTGAGGAAGCGTCGGTCCTTCGGACCATCAGGGACCGGCGGGCTTAAGTGGCTCTCAAGAGAAAATGAGATGGACGGTCTCAACTGTCATCGCGGCTCCACGGGAGTGCGAGCCGGGACAGAGCGGCGTCGTAGCTGCTAAAAGGCAAACGAGAAGGAAAAAATATATTTGTGTGTGTCGCTTCTACAAAGTTGACCGGCTGCTCATGGTTACCTCTGCTACCTACCTCCGTACAAATCACTTACTTTATCCTACATTGGTTGTGTTACAGTGTTGCAGCCCTTCTAACGGTGTGTTACACTCCGTTACACTGCCGTCATTTAGAAAGACGGCACTTGACATATCACACTTCCTGTGCATCCCAGTGACCTTGAGAGTGCTCGCATGTGATGTGACATGGTTGCCTCTTAGTGCTTGAAGCCAGTGTTTGACCAATGCTTCACAGAAACACACACAAGCGCACACAAGCACACACACACACACACTGATCCCCTTCTCCATGTGCGTCTGCACATCTCTTTCCTGGACCAGAGTCCTCGCTCTAATCCTCTGGACTGGATGCTGAGGCTGCAGCCTGGTAATTCACCAAATCCCCTCCTGCTAGCCTCAGCCCATACCTCTCCTCTGATGTCAAGTGCTCCTTGACAGGACACAGGCAAAACACACAAATGCTTAACTGCATCCTCATGTGGAGAACACGGCAAACACACGTTAAAGCTTTGTAGTACATGCACACAAACTAAAAACCTTTACCGAATGTCTCGATATTCAAATGTCTCCGCTTTGTCACGGCTTGGACTGACTTCCTGTCTCTGTTTACAGCCGACGTATCTCAGACCTGGCTCGTCCTCAAACCCCGTCATTGAAGACTATCCACATTTACTCACTGATTTCATTTAATGTTTTGTTTTTGTTTTTCCAACCCAAAGCACCAAAGTGCGCTCTGCTTCGCCGTCGGAGAGCGACGACGAAAACAATGTGTAATTTCAGCCTGACGGCGACGCTGCCGGAGGACGTCAGTCAACAGCCAACATCGGATATGACTTGATGCCTTTTTTCCTCTCTCCTAGAAAAATGGCAATTATATGTCATACAGGAAATAATAAATTGGTCGCACAAGAGAGAGGAAGACGTTGTGATTCTCATCCTCACACGTTGCTATTAAATTGTCAACCTCGTCATAATTGCGTTATAGTGAAACTGACAGGAAAAAAATACATATTTGATGTATTTCTGAGGTTCAGATCAGCTGTAAGCAGAAACAGCTAATGCAAATCTTACTGTAAGATAAGATAAGATAAGATAAGATAAGATAAGATAAGATAAGATAAGATAAGATAAGTAAACCTTTATTCGTCCCACGACGGGGAAATTTACGGCATTACAGCAGCAAAGTGCAAAACAATAAAGAGCATTTATAAAAAAAATGGATAAGAATACGTCTAGATGAATCATCAGAAATAAGAACGAATCA
>CAAKHC010008555.1:60046-70629 GCA_901007825.1 Macroramphosus scolopax | reverse complement strand
ATCAGTCGTGATGAAGTGCAGGGGTCGTATAATTGTTTTTTGCGTTTAGCATAATTTCGTATGATATTGTCTCGTCATGTTGATTGTGGAGTGTGTGTGGGGAGTGTGTGGGGATGGGAGTTTGTATCAGATGCAGGATTAAGAATGTGACGCTTGGAGGTGAATGTAGATGACAACGATCGGGTCTGTTTACGTGACAAAAACACAAATCATTGCTAAATAATGTTATTTAATGCATAAATAAGGAATATTAATAATTCTATTTTTATAGTTGTAGCTCATATTTGGGATTTTTACTACCTCAGTGATGTGTTTCCCTCAAACAAACACGACATCCTCCCTCAACTTTTATTTATTTGGATGTGACCCTTTTTTAGCTTTATTATTTATTATTTGTTTATTACTTTATTAATTATTTATTTTTTAATTTTTACGTTTAGTTAGATTTTTTTTCAATTTTTATTTTAATTGATTCAGTTGTATTTATTTATTTATTTATTTATTTATTTATTTATTTATTTATTTATTTATTTATTGTTTGCTTGTTTAAAATTGCTCACATGTCAATATAGTAAGAAACAATATTCTGGACATGGCCCGGGTGTTTTTTTTCCCCTAATAACAGACCCCCCAGGCCAAACATATGGATTTATCTAGTAGTAATACTGAATACAATTGAAATGAGACCATCTCTGCACCGATTCTTCTGCCTTCTGCCTCCAAGTTTCAGTCAAGACAAAGACACACTAAAGATGAATAAGAGCGAACAGCTAATGCATTTCTAGACGAATAAATCTAAGTGACATATGACAAAAAACACTAAGACAAAACCGAGATCTCCCATCGTCCTGCACTCTCGTCTCGCAGCATCTCAGACGCCGCGTTACCGTGCCGACGTCTGCAGCTGCATTCCAACTTCACTCACAAACTGCTCGCAGTGCTTCAGCGTGTTCCGCATCAGGCCGCAATTAAAAAGCATTAAAGGCAGTAAAAACACAAAGATGGAGATAAAGTTTCCCGAGCTTGACAGCAGGCCTGTGCAGTTTCTCGACTGTACGCATGCACAGTGCCGCCTGAGGCCGTGGCTCATGCTCCCTCCTCCGACTGAGTCATTGAACTGAAAGGGAACTTGACATCATGTCTGAGAGCTTGACACAGATTGATGATAAGCCTGTTTGTCCCTCATGCGATATGGACCCTTCAGTTCCATTTGAGCGGACACCCACATTTGTTCCATTGCGTACAGTTTGTTCTGCTCAAATTATGTGCGGCACACGGGGGGTCGCCTCGCAGCGAGAGAAGTCATCGGGTGCGCGTTCTTCTGGGTTTCCTTTCAGGTGCTTCCTCCCACGGAGCGAAAACAGGTTCCATTAATTGCGGTGTTTAAATAACCCGTAGGTGTTAACGTGAGTCAGCCTGGTGATTGACAGGCTGTCCAGGATGCTCAGATAGTCGACGAATGTGCAAATGATTCTTTAATTTGCGCGAGCGAGGTAAAGGCCTTCAGTCTTATTCTCGGTAATGGAAGATATTTTTTTTTTAATCAGACATTTGTCTCCTTCCCCTTAAGCTCACCTTCAAGATTACCCACGTCCATCTCGCACACATGCTTCCCCCCTTCCTCGCAGAGCCCGAGAATCATTTCGTGAAGCGGTTTGATGCGGCGGAAAGTAAATTCACGACGAAGCGACGCTTCATGTAGAAGTCAGAAAGTATGCCATCAACTGCTGAGTGTGCGGTATTTGTTTTTTAAAGCCCTCTGATGTAAATGGAGCCCTGGAAAGAGGAGGCAGTGCCTCTGATAATTCACTGAGACAAGTGTAAAGTGAAGACGGCCCCGGGGTAAAAAACAGGGATTACTAGTTAATTCTGCTTCGCGCGAGTTAAATTGGCTGGAAGACGGCGGCGGCTGTGCGGTTTGTGCATGTGCACATATAGCGTGTGCATGCATGTGCTTTCTAATCAATATTATGAGGTCATAGCTCCTGATTATGTTTGTTTGCAAGCTGCTTTGTTGGATTGCAGCGTCCTATGAAAGAGATAAAGAGATACTAAATGGATGTTTGGCGCTTCGAATAAAAATGTGGCGTTCGGCGCGAAACAAAGCCGAGGTGGAGTGCAGAAAAATCTCTGCAGAGCGTGAACACACTTTAAAAATAGCTTCTTCTTTATTTGTAGCCGCTGATTGAATGTAGAACAATGGGAAGAGATCGTTTCGGCTTATTGCCTGTCATGCTTTCTTTTCTTCTCCGTGGCGGAGACGCAGACCGAGACAGTAAGTGTGGTGGAAAGCAGTCCTTTTTATTAAATAATGAGTCAGGCAGCAGTTGGTCGGGGCCCGGGGACACACATAAGGAGGGGAGAAGACAGCTTGGGTTACTCAAATCAATCTGTTTATCCACAAAGCAAAAAAAAACAAAACACAGCAACACGAACACAGAGTCTCTCAGAGACACTTAGGGAAAAGTTATTCTTTCTCTCTAATAGAACATCGCCAGACTGTTTGGACACTCCGACGGAGACGGAGACGAGGGTGGAACATTAAAATGGTAAGACGGTCCCACTAGGGGACGGACAACCGTGTTGTCTGAGAATGCAATATCTTATCTGTGACCTCCTTTTCTTTATATTGTATATATTCAGCGATAATCCAGGACGTCCAGGGAGGTGAGCGCTTCGAGTCCCTGCTCCTCAGAGCTTATCAATTCCTTTTATCAACGCCCGCATGTTGTTCCGACAGCTGTGAGAAAAAATGGCGTCCGACTCGTGTGTCTAGTCGCCTCTTAGATCGGAAGCTAAGTGTACAGAAAGCTGCTTGCGTAGCATAAAAAAAAAGACTGTGCATCCACTTGCACGCTAACGTTAGCAAATGCGAATATTATCTAATTAATTAAAACAGCTGCCTGCATCCACTTGACTCACTTTTAAATTCTTTGAAACACCGATGAAACGGAAGGACGACGCCCACTCAGCCGATCGTATGTAACATTTATGGGAGCTCATCAAATATTAAAAGAAGTGTTTAATGTACAGCTTTTGGCACTTTGATCCAAACGGTCTCCGCGGGACGCTCCCCGGTCCCCGTGGCTGATAGAAGAGCGTGGACGGAGAGTGCACATGCATGCAGGATAAATAAAGCTTGGACTCAAGGTTCAACCTAAGCCCCGCCTCCACCCCAGCATCCACCTGTCGGCTCCGATAGGGGCGGAGTCTAGGATATTCGCTCATCAATCCCCAAGATCTTGATGTAAACACCTGCCGGGAGTGATGAGGTCGAAGCCTTGACGCCAATCTGTCTTAGTCTTGCCTGCGTCACTCTGCCTTTATTATGTATCAGAAGTTTAGAGTCAAAACGAAGGCACAAACGATTTGCTTGTCGAGCGTCTCTCAGCGTCGGAGATGTGACGAGCAGCGAGCGAGCAGCAAGAGTCCCAAAAGTCAAAGGAGCTTAGGGTGTAAATAAAGCTCAGCGTGACAGCAGACAAAACATCGCCTGTGGTGTTTCATCTCTGCTCTAAGATGCACACATAACCCCGAGGACACGATGTCTCTCCCGTCACCCGGGGACTCCGGAGTGGCAGTCGCAGGGGTGAAAGTTTAGCCGTGAACTTGTCGGGAGGGGGTTTACAGTGAGTGTGATTACGCTTGCTGCCCTTTTATTTTATCGGAAAATGTACACATGTACGCACTTTTTGAGGTTAAAGAACCGGATTTTGTGTAATTTCAGGACACAAGCATTGATGCAGAGATCTCTAATGACCTTTTGACCCCGAACACATGCATCTTAATTAATGACTGGACCTTTAACTGTATGACAGAGTAGACATAGCCATCGTAAGGCCAACCAGCGGTCTGTGGTCATCGCCATCTGGTGGATGTGACCATATTTGGACAACAGGGGTGACTTCTGGATGAGACCGATACAGGTCGCCATGGTAGCGACAAGGTAGCCAAACCCTGAAGCATATCGTACAGTAGATGTACTCTAAACGGGATCATCAGTCCGTGTGCTGAACTCTTGGTTCGCTAACTGACCCCGAATCTTCTCATTAACATTTAGCTCACACCTGAGAGCCTCCATCTTCTCTTTAAAGTTCTGACTCGAAGAAACGCTGGAGGCCTGACTTGAAGGGTTTTCTGAAACATTTCTTTCTGGCACTTTCTTATCCTCGCACGCACCTCAATCCCCTCATTGCAAGGCGCCGGATGCTTTTTGAAGGTTTCATGACTTTTGCATTGTTTTTCTTCAAGCGCCTAAATACCCACGAGCAGATGTGCCCATCTGCGGCTCGTTTCCTTTCATACACGATGAAAGAGGGGAAAACAGCTTGCCTTGACTCGTCGCATCCACAGCGCAGGCGGTGTATGTTAACACATTATAAATTGAGAGGGCTGTGTGAGTCGTGATGGTGTCGTACCCTCTGAAGAAAATCCTTTACAATGATGTTCAGAAAGATGAGAGGAGCCTTGTAGACACCTGGCTGTGGATTCCTTGGAGAGATCATTCATGAGGGCGCTCAACCAGCAAACCAACATCTCCTTATATCACTTTGTCCTTTGAGAAGAGTCTACAGTGAGTCGACGTTGCTACGGCTACCTCCACTTATGGAGTTATCTATCTCTTTCCAGAGCGCTTCACTTGCCGGTGGCGAGGAAAAATGGGATGGAGCCCCAGGGCTTTCCACATTGTAGCAGTGCGGGGACGCAGAGGAGCCGATCAGCTACCCCGCGGAGGAAGCTAACTTTGGCTACAGTGATCTCATTCTTTCAGTCACTAGCTTGTGTTGGAGCGTAAATCAACATTAAATTGACGGCTTCACTCTCCGGGTCAGACTCAGGAAGCTAGTATCTCCTTGTTTCCTACCACCCCACGCATTCTAATGATATGGCGCCCCCTAGTGGTTTGGAGTGTGAGATATGTGTTCAGATGGATTACAAACTGTACCTTTATGTTGCACTCCAGAGAGCAACTATTTATAACATTTAACTGGACACGTGATCCACTTGTATAGAAACTAAACCCACTGATTTATATTCCACTTTACCCAACGTAGCAGAGAGATTTGACAGTTTAAAACTACCGCTGCACACGCCTGCTACGGTGAGCTCATTAATTAGACGAGCAAAAAGTGATGTCAAGCTCACAAAAAACTCTGCAGAAAACTTCTTTTGCGAACTTGCATCCATTTTTTTTTTTTTTTTTAGCCCTTTAGTGGGAAAAAAAGGGAAAAGTTGGTCATATAATTTACTATCTGTGTAAGACAAGTGTAAGGCAACAGAATCCCTCCCTTAAACACTTTATGGATTCCGCATCTGAGGGAAGTGTTTTTGAAGCCCCTGCAGCTCTGCAGATTTACACTGTGCCGAAGAATAACAAGCCTCGGCGAATGCTTGGCTGAGTTGGCAGGAGCAGGAGACAGGGGAATCATCTAAGAGGAAGGCAGCCCTCGGGTATTGAGGAGAAAGAGGCGAGCGAATATGTTTCCTCTGCAAAACCAATTAGCAAATGACTCCCCCCACCCTGCTCTTGGAAGCTGAAAAGGGAGAACAGAGAGATATAAAGGGAATGAGAAATGGTAACACAGCAATGCTGTGTGGCTGTGCAGGTGGGCGGTGATAGACAGTTTTAAAGTACACCGTGCATGCCGTCTGATTGATATGTGTTTCCCTGCGTGTGCTCCATCCCATCGTTTCTCAAGCCTCTGTAACCCATAAGGAAATTAACCTGCTTCTTTATAGTATTGTATATACGTACATTGCCGTTGCGGGTACTAAAAAACAGGTCGGTGAAGCATGAATCAGGAAAAACTCAATGACAGTAAATGTCCAAAAACAGAAAAGCAAAGTTAACATTGATTTCACGAGAGGATGATGAAATTTCCCTGAAACCCATCGGGGAGTGTAACTCTCCTCGTTTCTACCTGACATACCCCGGTGGTTCCGCCGCTTCGGTGAGCTGAGCCGCTCTTGCGAGGCGTTTCTGAGTGTGTGTCATGTCTCTCCAGGACGGATAACCATTCCCCGCCATATCAGATGGCTGACAGGCTTGGGCGACAATCAAAAATGAATAGGGAAGCAGCTCGGCGTCTGCACACCCGACGAAGAACAAATGCTGCCTCCTGCGAGGGGATTCGAGACGGAGATGCGAGGTGAAAACTCACACCCATATCTACCGCACTCGCTAGCATATGGCGCCTTTTGATTATTTACGCAACAGGTACTGTCATGCAAGCCGTCTGATTGGTCAATGATGAATCCCAACCTGGCAGATGAATCCCAGAGCAGAGCTGTCCATGCTTTATTGATGGCTATGCCAACTGTTGCGGCATCAAGGGAGCTAGTTAGTGAACATTCTCTGCTATCGCTGTGGATGCAGTGTTACTTTGTAGGAAGCTGTTGTGCAGAACATTGGCCTCATATACAAAGCTAACAACACAATGCTGCCACAGACATTCACACTTGCAGGAGGATAACTTTGTCCATGTGTCATTGGCGAGAACAATCGATAGCCATAACCGTATGGAGGTTGTATAAAAGACACAAAAGAAAAGCAAACTTTTTTATCATTGGCTACTTACTAATTCAAGGCAGCTCCCGCAACAAACTTTTTTGTTGCACTGACACTTCCACGGCTAATTACATTTTAGAGGAAGTCCTCCCTTGTGCACCACTTCCGGCCGCTCTGAGAATTTCCTACACAGAAGAGACCCTGGCAATTGCAAGCATATTAATGAGCCTAGTGCCGACTTGTACAAAACGTATTGGACGCCGTCTTGATGTTTAAGTAAATGCATATGCACGGGGAAGAAGAAGAAAAAAAGGGAAGTAGGATGTGACTGCTCCTCGGTGCAGCACGGCGTGTTCTGTGTTAGCACGTTAGCGGTGGCGTTTGCCAGCGTTGACTCACATGGATCTGCGCCTGTTATAAGCAGCTCTCTGATTTAACACCGCTAGTATGGAAGACAAGGTTCCCTGAATGGAATAACGACCGACTCCTCCTGCCAGTAATATCTTGCACTTGCTTATAAGTGTGAACGTCTACTAGGACTGTGAGGTTGGACACATTTTCTTCAGCGGGGGAAACTAGTTGCGTGTGTAGCATGTGTAGTGGGGATGTTGTTAGACCGTCACCATGATCGACGGTACTCCGGTTAATGATGGAATACACGGCGGATAGGAAACCACTTGCAGGCTCTACTGAAACATCGGTACAGCATGTGCTCCGCAGGCTCGGTGCTAAGGAAGCAGATTTTTAGCTGGAAGGTTGCCAGTCCGAGTTGTTCTGCAGCGTCTAGATACCGATATTTGTTATCTCTCTATTATGAAATGTTTTTGACTTACAAAAACTATTGTGTCCGTTTGGGACTAAAACTCAACAGCAAATCAATATAATAACTTTCTTATTAAATCATAAAAAAAAATATGAAGGTTGGACACAAAAATATTTGAATGAACTTGCAAAAAACATACAAAAAAGCAATAAATAAATGAAATGAGAAAAAATACAATTTATTTTCTTTGCACTGTGAACTGGTGGCTATTAAAACTGAAATAAAACAGTGCGACTGTACAAAGTTCGTGCACCAGAGAAGCAATGACGATTTAGCTTTCTTGCACAAATGATCAGTATCTGTATAGCTATAACAATATTACCCATCGGGCTTTAAGGTATCAGCAGCAGCTGCTGAACAACTCAATTGGAGTGCAGCAGCGTTTAAGGACTAAGAGTGAATGCTAGAGTGTATTTTGCCGTATGGGATTCAATTTTGCGCTGCAATTTTCACTTGGATGAATTTGATTTTCCTTTAAACAATAAACGTAATAAAAATAACAGCATCACATCAGGGCACAGTCATAACAAGAAAAAAAAATGGAATGGAGCCATGTCATTGCCCCTCTCTCTGATTTAAGCTTTGATAACACCCATGACTTGTATTTCGGGTTCATCACACCCCAGCTGTGCTACATCATCTATTCCATCCTCCTCCTCCTCCTGCGTTATTTTTCTCTTTTCCAGAGGACACCGATGATTCATACTCTAATTCACCAGTTTGGGGTATTTGTGTGGAAAAACTCAGAGAGCGGGAACAGAGACGAGACAAATGAAGAGGCAGGGAAGGGGTAAAGAGATAAGAGGGAAAGATTGTGAGCCAAGGAGGAGAATTATAAGCTATTTTTAGTTTCCATCTGAGTGAGTCATTCCGAACCAGTGTTGAGAAGACTCTATAGATGAT
The DNA here is from genome assembly GCA_901007825.1 of Macroramphosus scolopax. Classification (NCBI taxonomy): domain Eukaryota; kingdom Metazoa; phylum Chordata; class Actinopteri; order Syngnathiformes; family Centriscidae; genus Macroramphosus; species Macroramphosus scolopax. The sequence continues at coordinate 62,395 of CAAKHC010008555.1, read as the reverse complement.
AGCGGAGCGGGAAAATTTACATATAGCCTGTATATAGACGCACGTGTGTTAAATATGTGCACCGGTCTAGCTCGTAATGCGGCAACGGCACTGGATTAGCATAAAGCTCCGTGGAAAATTATCCTTAATTGAGCGAGCCGTGATCTCGTGTTGCCGAGTGGGTTTGAGGGTTTCACTCCCTGCTGTTCATTTACTACGCACTCAGCCAACAAGTACCTGATATATGTGAGACATGTAAATGTCCACGTGTTGGTTTTTAATCCACGAAATCTTAACGATGTAATCGCTGGTGTGTGTGTGTGTGTTTGTGAGGCGCCTGGCAGTCGTTTGAAATGAAATCAGGTCAGCAAATTAAACATATATGAGTAAATCAAAAATATATAAAGGCAACTGGGTTGAACGTCTACATCCATGTCCTATACATGCAATGTGAAACCTGAAATACTGTTTCTACATTCACAACCGGGTGAAGGTCTCTCGGCAGATAAGAACTGTGCTTGAGCAGAAAACTCGGGGCAGCAGAGCTTTGCAGTTTAGAGAAAGATACCGTTGAGAGAGCCGGTTGAGATACCAAAACCAAGGCTGGGAACATTCCTCTGCTTAACTTTGGGCAGAAAAAGTTATCTTTAATTTAGCTCGTAGGTCAGAATTCTTTTAGTTTCATCTCTCCACCACATACTGAGATAATGTCAGATCCTATATTACTCTGGGAGTGATGTGTTCTCTCTTTTTGGGCTTAGTTAAGAGTCTGGCAGTATAATTCTGTGTGAGTTTGAATTTCTGGGGAGACCGGTAAAGAAAAGTGCTTTGCAGTAGTTTAACTCCACTAGTGATTATAGCAGAATTTTAAAGCATCCTCTTGCTAAAATTGCGATACTTCCAATATTCCCCACTAAAATGTGGTTTGAAACTTAAATAAGAACCTTAAATGAAACACAGACTTTTAACTCGTGATTTGGTCTGGTGAGCCGAACTCCTGAGCTCACTGAAAATCTCTCTGGGATTCTGGTCCAAAATAAAGTGTCTATTTTATCCTCATTTAAATCTATATTTGGGTATCATCTGCATAGCTGTTGATGTCGGCTCAGTAGAAATGTAAAGTTGTGTATCATCTGCGTAGCTGTTGACGTCGGTTCTATACAGTATATATTCTGTGTAGGTACTGCGTCCATGTAAACCTACTCATGGAGAATGTACTTTATCGTGAAGTAGGAGACATCTTGTGTCCTTCAGTTTAACTTTATTTGCAAAGTATTTGCATATTTAGGTTAGGTACTAGTAGTACCTAAGTAGTACCATGCATTAATACATGTGTGGAGGATATTTTTAAATTTTTAGATAAGCAGCCAGTAAACGGATAAAATGGAAATCCCCTCAGGGATGAAGTACTGCTGCGTGTCTAATCATGAAACACTTACAAGTAACTGCCTCTAATGTGTCATTTGTGATTTGTGTGACCGACTTGCGGCATGAGTCAGCCGGTACGGTGAATGCAGTGATGGTCTTGTAAGTTTACATCTGTTATGAAACAGGCGGACCTGCCAAAACTGTTATTGTGTGATCTCATGCAATTAAAGCCTTAAAAGCTCTGCCTCTCTCTAATTTGATGTAAAAGCCTGAGGAGGGCGGCCTCGCCGGTTTTCAGACAGGTTTTTTATTAATTCCCTCTAATAGCTGATGTCATGTTGTTGTACTCAGATATGACTGTACAAAAAAGGGGACTCAGTAAAATTGAATGGCGACGGCTCCCATGACGCATTCGTGCGACCATATGGAGTTAAATGTACATTTGCGGTTGTGCGGTGCCTTCCTGCCGTGTCGGAACTCTATTCTGATCTCTTTTCTACAGTTTTATATGCAGGAATCATCCTTTCCTCCCGCAGCGGTTTTGGCAAGCCATAAGAGGCTATACACGGTGGGAATGATTAAGGCGCTGTTTGAAAGCTCAGCCCATTTGAACTCTGTTCCCCACCGCTCCTTTTCTGAATCATCATCTTATGAGCACAGCTAACGTTCCTTATCTCCCTTACACCTGCCCTCATTTCAACTAGCTCCCCTCCACCAGCATCTCTCTCCCTCTCTTGCTTCCCTTTTTTTTTTCTCTTCTTTACAGTCATAGATTATATTTCAAAAGGGAGATAAGGTCATTGTGTTGCTAACCCCATTGAAGTTGAAACGGCACAAGCGAGGAGGCAATCGCTTCGGAAGAGATGATTTGCGCCTGAGTGGATGATCAAATATGTGTGTGTGGAGTGGGTGGTTGGTTCTTTGGAGTGTGTGTGTGTGTGTGTGTGTGTGTGTGTGTGTGTGTGTGTGTGTGTGTGTGTGTGTGTGTGTGTGTGGGGGGGG